>OVAO01004337.1:0-10313 GCA_900406285.1 Biscutella auriculata
GTCCTCCCAAACGTGCCTCTTTTGATAGATGTATTGGAAGGTGGAACATGATATCAAGAAGGGATGGAGGAAAAAACCGCTCCAGTTGACACATTGTTTCCACAAACTCAGTTTCCATTGATAAAAGTTTATCTGAGTCAATAATACGCTGACATAACCTGTTGAAGTAATTACATTATCTGTTTTTGGCATTCCTAGGCCTCTATAATGCACCTGGTAACAAGTTCTGCATTAGCACATGATGATCATGTGACTTCAAACTACCTATATTTAGAGGATTAACCTAAATTGCAATATTACCACAATAACCATTAGGGCCTTTGATGTTTGATAACCTTTTGCAGAAAATGGTCTTCTCTGTCTTGGATAACCAATAGGTTGTTGGAGGTAAGTATGTTTTCTTTCCCCTCACCTTTGTGTGCAAGTGATTTCTGATTCTAATATCTTCTAAGTCTTGTCTTGCTTTTAAACCATCTTTCGACTTAGAACTTTGCATCAAGATAGACAGTATAGCATCCGACACATTCTTTTCGACGTGCATCACATCAATATTGTGACGAACCGACATATCCTAGCACAGGAAACAATAAAATGTTAAGCATATTATACTACAAAAAGCAAAGAATATGTTTACTTGATTTACTTTACCTTCTAGTATTGTCCACAGGCTGATTTGGATTTCCTTCATCCAAAAAATGCAGTCTTCAACAAACTGAATGCCTCAGTCTCAAATTCAAGATTATTGTCATTTGTATCATATTTCTCAGCTCACCATGAGTACTCCAACAAGAACTCTTATACTTTTTATCCATACCCCTATTCACTAAATTCTCAACTATTTTCTCTAATCTTGATGGCATAAATTTCGGCAATCTCTACAGGGACATAGCATTTCAGATAAATTACCCAATCTTCTTGTTGATGAATGGATGAAATTAGCCGCTCCTTATGAGTACTGAAGACTATTCTTACATGCATGTTAAATAAAAAAATCAAGTTAGAACTTCTCCAATCGACAAATACAATTTAAGACGAGAGAACTGATTTCATACCTTGGCAATAAAGTCCATGCCTTTTCAATTTGAGTTTGTGAGAGCAAGAAGAATTCGATGGAGATGAGATATTCGTGAGACGGAGGAAATCTCCAAAGAAAGAGAGATTCGGTAGAGAGGGATGAAACGAATTTTTCCAGAAATTTTTTGCTTTTCGCTGCCAAAGTTATTCACAACGAACGTACGACTCAGATGGAATGAGCTAAACTCTTCAGACATATCCTACGATGTTGGATGAATCACACTATCAATCTTCGCCTATACTGTTCATTGGCCAGATTTTTAATTTTATTTTTTTCGCTTTTCATGTATGAAACAGGTTTTTAAATCAAAAATATACTTATAATGTTTTAGAAAATTACAAATACAATATTGGGATCAAATTTTAAATTATAATGGATCAATATTCAAATTTTGTAATATTATTAATAATATACTTATAATGTTTAAAAAAAATTACAAATACAATATTAGGATCAAAATTCAAATTTATAATGGATCAATATTTAAATTTTATAATATTATTAATAATATACTTATAATGTTTTAGAAAATTACAAATACAATATTGGGATCAAGATTCAAATTTATAATGGATCAATATTCAAATTTTTTAATATTATTAATAATACACTTATCATGTTTAAAAATTTACAAATACAATATTGTAATCATGATTCAAATTTATAATGGATCAATATCAAAATTTTATAATATTATTAATAATATACTTATAATGTTTTAGAAAATTACACATACAATAGTGGAATCTAAGATTCAAATTTATAATGGATCAATATTAAAATTTTATAATATTAGTAATAATATGCTTATAATGTTTTAGAAAATTACAAATACAATATTAGGATTAAGATTCAAATTTATAATGGATCAATATTCAAATTATATAATATTATTAATAATATGCTTATAATGTTAAAAAAAATTACAATTACAATATTGTGATCAAGATTCTAATTTATAATGGATCAATATCCAAATTTTATAATATTACTAATAATATACTTATAATGTTACATATATCGGTTTAGATTTAAGGGGTTTGGGATATAGATTTGTATATTCATATTGGTTTAGAGTTTAGGGGTTCGGAATATAGATTTGTATATTCATATCAGTTTAGGGTTTAAAGTTTTATATGTTTAGGGTTTTGATTTAGGGTTTGGGATTTAAACTTTATATGCTTAGGGTTTATAGTTTAAAATTTTATATGTTTATGGTTTAGATTTAAGGTTTAGGGTTTAAAATTTATATATTTAGGATTTAGATTTAGGGTTTGACGGTTTAGATTTATGGTTTAAGATATAACATTACAAAATATATAAGTACTGAAGTACAAAATATAACATTATAACCGACCATATGTTATAATATAATACATTACAAAATGTATAAGTACTTAAGTGTCTTAGCACATTTACTACAAAAAACTTAGTACAAAATAGACCAACCTCTTAATACAACATAAATCGGAACCATGTCTTATGTTTCAAACGAACAAAAGTTTGGTCATGTCACAGTTGAACCTATGGCATCAGAAATGTAAGCAATCTTTGAATTTGGTCTCCACACCTTTGCCTTACCAATCATAGCAACTTCAACCCAAACCTTGCTTGCATTTGGCCAAGTAACACTTCTCTTTCGGATTCGTTGAAGTTACTCTACCTTCAGCTACCTTCCGTTCAGAATTGTTATATTCCAGAAGAATACACTTCTATTTCGCACTTTTGGTCGAACTAGTGTTGTTGCCTGGACTCTGCAATTCATACCAATTCTATTCTTGTGAGCATATCATCTAATCAACTAATCAATCGAATTCAGACAAATTCCAATTCATATAAGCAGATCATCTCATCATTCGAATTCAGACAGATTCCAATTCATATAATCATATCAGCTAATCAACTAATCAATCGAATTTAGACTATTAACATACCGCTGCTTTCGTCTGATATGCTTTTGTAGGTGTTCCATCTAGAGTTGCTATATTCATGAGTCCAATTTTGAGAATTGGTCATGCAATTTTCTTGTTGATTGCATCACTAATCAAAAACATATCAGTAGTTGGCCTCCACAATTGACCATCACCATTAAATACCTTCAGAACCTAACAATATTTAGGCCGAGAGGTATATTGTTCACCAACGTTTTTGAATTAGATGAGCAGATGATACCTTCAACAATAACCTCCTCATCTTCATTAATCCAATAATAGATTTTGCATCTTATGGATTCATCTTCCTTAGTTTGCTAAAACATAGAAAGCTAAGGATTATAAGTATGATAAAATGGAAAAAAAAAACAAAAAAAAGATTGAAAAGCTTTACCATGGATACATCAGGAGAAGAACTTTGATCCTTGTCCAAGATCACTTTATGTGTTGGTCATGCTATTTTGTATCCAACAGCTTTCTCAATGGTATACACATCTGTTATGGGCCTCTAGATATAAGCTTTTGAGGTTAATGCAGACTTAACCAAAATAGCCATTGCATTAGGACCAATTGGTATACGATCCATTTTGTACATCGGTTCAGCAAAGCAGAATTCTCCTACATCAATAACCTCTCATGAATCTATCCAATCTAGTATTTGCACTTTCACTCCTTTGAGTTCATCACTTGTCTCAGATGGTTCATGATCACCACAACTTGTCTGACAAAAAATGTGCTAAGACTATTCGACCAAATGTAATAAGTAAATGGTTACCTTCTTTCCAGCTAAGTCTCGGACCATACCCTTCAAATTTTAATATTATTTCGCATTTCAGCAATCCTTCCATCCCTACATTGCAGACATGTGAGCTTAGTCGTTGTAACAGCTCTACCATACCCCCTGATTCTTCAAGGTTTGTCTCTTCCCAAAATATGTATCACAACATCTTCTCTTATATTATCACCAACTGAGGTAGAATCCATTTGACTATCAAGGGACTGTATTTGTTCTTAAGACAAATATTAAACACAATCTATGAATATGTCCAGCAATCGAGTTTCAGAATAATCCATTAATAATGCACATGATAAATTTTGTATATTCTTACAATAGTCTCAGCGCAAATTGATCTTTTACAGGTCTACCGTCCGCATGAATATGTCCAACAATTCAAACCTTACTCTTATTAACCTTCCTTGGGTCCTTACTCTTTTGCTTCTACATGAAATAGAGACATGACTAAGTACCATTATATACTAACAATAGTAATGGTTGAGTATTCTTTTTACCATCTCATGAGCTAATATGAGCATTCCTTTTGCAATTGGTGGTGTGAGGAATCTGATTTCTTATGAGCTCTCTGTACTTGTTGCTTATCTCCTACAATTCAAATCCGAGTGTGCTTAAATCTATAAGACATGAAATATAAACAAGAAACTAACTAATTAAACAATCATAATTAACCTTGAAAGTTGCAGTAGCCTTGCTCTTAATCCAAGAGTTCCATATTTGAATGGATGGGATGTTGCTGGATTTTAACTCTATTCTCTTGGCAACAGTCTTCGCAGCTCGTACTTTACTCACGAGCCTAGACTTCCCAGCTCTCCACAAACCTCCCGTCTGCTTGAAAATAACGCTTTTCTACCAATCTTCATGCACATCAAACCTCCCCTATATCAAAATATGCAAACGTCAAACAAGTTTATAAATTCATAGTTATTAAAATATTGGTTGCATATATACCTGAATTTCTTCCCATATTGTGTCTTTGTCATTTGATCGAGTTGTCTCCAATCATTAAGTGTTACCGGAACATGCTCACAAGAGCACCAAGAAAGGACGATAATGTTATTGAACCAATTCCAACATGATCACCAAACTCAGTGAATGAAACTGCAACCTTTCCATCAGGATTTTTAGCCACTTTCCGCATCTTTGTTGGACCTCTTTTCTTTTTTTTCTTCACTTCATTCTCTGCTTGTTGATTTCCATCAGTACTAGAAATCTCATCAGTGTTTGTTGAGTCTCTTGTTCCATATTAACGACTTCTTCATCATTCTCATTTTTTCATGTATACTTTGCTCGCCTTCTGCTTCTTTCTCAAAAACTTATTGTTGCGGTTCTTGTTCCTAAGAAACTTCTTGTTGTGGTTCTTGTTCCTTCTCTATCTCTTTTTGCATCTTCTACATTAACTTCTTTCTCAAAACGGTTGTCTCAGGAACTTCATCTTCAGACATTACCTTCTCAGCCTCATTCTCATCTTCTTCCACAACATCTTCATGAACATCAACTTCCTCCACAACGTCTCCATTAACAACATCTTCCATCACTGTATCTTCAGCTTCAACTGTATCTTTGGAAGACATTATTAAAACTTCTAAGTAACGTCTTCTACCTCTTCAGCTTCAACTGCAACCTTCTTCTTTCTGTATCTTCTTTTCTTACCTCCAGGGCTTGGCATATTCACCTTCACAGGTGTTGTAGGTGTGTAGTCAGAGCCTTAATTACGTTTACTACGACATGTCCCTACTTTTTCTTCTCCTCTTGTCTTTGCCATTTCTGAAAGGAAAACCAAAGACTATAAGAATCGGGTTTCATTACCGACAAAGAAACAAATATTACTACAAAATAAAAAAACCAAACATGCATCTTAATTAGTAAAATCAACATAACCAAAATCTACATAAATCAAGTTAAATCAAACCACATAACCAAACATGCATCTCAATTAGTTAAATCAATAGAACCCAACACGCATCAAACATAATCATACAAAATCAACAGAACGCAACTACTTGTTCTCATAATTGATGCAGATAAACCTCAAGATGAAGCGATTAAACGAATAATTAACAAAGAAACAAAATTGAACCTCAAAATAAAGAGATCGATGTAGAACAAACCTTTTCGACTGAGCAATGGAAGATTCGGTGAAGAAATCGCCAAAGAAATCGTTGATGGAGCTTCGGTGAGAAATTACCGGTTGCGAGAGAGAAAAAACGAGAGAATTGAACTTTGTAAGTTCTATATCGAAACTGGTATTAAGTCAAAACATGTGTTGACTGAAATTTTTAGATATTTACGATGTAAGATAGCGTTTATTTTTTGTGATGCAATAGTTTGGCGTCGGTTCTGGGAAAGTTTACGCAGCCAAACTTTCTTATTTTCCCGCTAAAGTAACAATAACATTTTCATATTCTACACGGTATTACGAAAACTAGATTCAGTGTACAATATCAGGGATACTAAAAACGTTATTTTGAAACGTTATTGTAATCATATTTCTTGAATTCTATTGATATTTGTTCATTTTATCTATTAATAAAAATATAAATAAAGTTGGATGTTGATACTCGCATCAATAAGAAACTTTATCTCTTATTTGTCTCTCTTTTCCTCTCTTTCTCGGTGTGACAGTTTTCCTTCCATTTTTTTAAAGTTGGATTGACACTCAAAGATATGTTTATATTTCTTTTTCCTTTTTGTTTGTGTCGACTCCTTATATCTGTGTTTATTTTTGCAAGGTTCTACCAAAATACTTCACAATCCTTATATTTTTATCATTTGTTAATTGTGTTCTTTAGTTTTTCTTTGTTTTCTTTTAACTCAAAAGAAATTATATTATAACAAAAAAATTACATAATGAAACTGAAATTAAGAAGTAGGTTATACAATAATCCCATTTTTATGGGTTTGTTTAGGCATAGTCCATTTTGAGAGTAAGTTAATTTTTTTATTTTATACTTTTTTGTGGATCACATTAGGGATCTCACTTCCAGAATAATCCGCACACAGGTGGAGGGTCGAACACGCGATCATGGGGTATCGAACCTACACCAGCAACCGTTGGACTATGCGCGTTCGTGCGAGAATAAATTAATTAAATATGTGTTTGTGATTCTTCAGGAATATTCAAAGATTTTTTTAAAAAAAATATTCACCGAATAATATCTATATATACAACCATATATACATCTATATGCTATACAGTATCTAACCGTACGTCTAACGTATAGTGTATTTTAGAACACTGATAACACGTCGATAATACAGACGTATCCCTGATCAGTTTGATACCGTGTTAATGGGATTAGAGGGAAAGCTTGGTTTCAGACTTTACTATCCCGATTTTCGAAAAAGAGAGTGTTCCAATTAACTCTTATGNTAAAAATCTGTTTTGGAGAGTGTTCCAATTAACTCTTATGAATAGATATCTATCTACTTTTTATGGGTTTGAAATTTTCAGTCTTTTATGGGAATGTAACTTGTAAGTAACGTTTAATGGTGTTGACAAAAAGAAAAAATATCCTTTAATAGTTTAATCCCTTAATAATATTGATTAGTTGGCGAAAACAAAAAAAATTTGGAGGTTGAAAAGAAATCAAAACACCGACGAAAAAGAAAGAGAAAAGAAATCAAAACAAAATTGATCATTTGATACAATTTTTGGGACAACTTAATAAATGATTAAAGATTTATGAGATAATAAAAAAGAAATATCGTTGTCGTTGGTTCCTAACCACCGGATCTCTATTTCTACCTCTGTCATCAAACTTTCCGGCGATTGACTCTCACGGTTTCGCTTACTTAGTCCATGTTTAGCTCCCAGATTTAAAAATTTAGGTGATGGATTATTTTTTTACAATTCGATCATATCGATATACAAATTCTTATGTATGCATCGCTCAGATCAAATTTCAGGATTTACGTTCGATTCATTGACACAAAAGATCCATTTTTCTCTCTGAATTTCTTCAAAAAAAAAAAAAATATTACTTTAATGAAGTCGAAGTCTCAGTTTTGTGTCTAATAAGAATTTGATTTCATGTAGCCGAGAGATACAAGGCTGTGTTAGTATGCATATGCTAAATTATGACCGGTATGGTGATTAGTATGATGCTTCCAAAAATTTATGTAGTGCACCAGTGAAGAACACCAATTTGACTGACCAGTATGCTTTCTAGGTTTCTGAGACTTGTGTTGATTTGCTTCTTGATCACTCCTTTTAGTCCAATCCTTATATGATTCCAACTCTACGTCTAAAATGTCATATGCATGCAAAATACAACCTAAGAGACTTTAAATGCATCATAAACCGAGTTAAAAACCGATAAATCACTACACATCAGTAGTACAACTCAGAAATGTATGGATGAGTTAGTTCTCAAGTTTCCAAAGTTGGAAGAGGTACGTAGCTGTGTGGTTCTTGCTTTGAATGAGGAATATACCTCCCATAAGTGGTGGCTAAATGTAATTTTTTTGAACTTGGCAATAATCAAAGATGTAACAGTTACATCAAAAAAAAACTTCTATCAGTTTCTACTAAATTACACAGAAATATCTCTTCTTTTAAGGAAACATGAATTTTCAGTTTTGCTTGTGTTTCGCATTCCGTAGATCACTAGTACAATCACAGACTTCTTCAAATTGCATCAGGAGAGATTGATAATCATTAATCAATAGCTCTCACTCAGTAGCGTCGTGATCTTGAATGGTTGATACTATCTAATGTTGAACCAAGAACCCTTCTACTGTATTCCAAACTGGCTCCATTCGAGTGCATAGATACTCCTGGTGGAGGTGGCTCTGCAAGAAAAGCAAGAACGAAAACAAAAAACAGACCAAAGACGAATTAGATCGAGCCAATGGTCTTCTGTTTTTTTGTATAAGAAGATGCATTGATTTCATAAGTTTGAGACAGACATCTACAATGAGAAGGCTTTCAACTTCGTAATCGATGCTGAAAATGGAAAAGAAGCAGCTAAATTCTCATAACTCAGGAGCCAAACAAAAGATTACACTGAGACCATGAAGTTTTGTATTCTCTAGATAATTTACGCTCACCCAGATTCTAGCTTACTTATATAAATTCTTTAAGCTTTTCGTTTCTACGAAAGCTTCAATCTTTTTGTTTACTTCCATCAATCAAGAAAGGTAAGCAAACAAAAGAAAAGGGAACCTCGAGTGTAATCCAGAGGAAGAGGAGAAGGTGGAGAAACCAACTGAGAAGAGAATAGTCTCTCAGAGTGATGATGAGATTGAGATCTGTCTGAATGTTCGAAAGAAAAAGACTGAGATCTTGTTCTATGACCCGAATTTGCAGGTGATTTATCCTGTCCAGATATCTAAATTTTCATCAAAGAAAATGGAAATCAGAACCACAGCAAAATTGAAAGATAAAAAAGAAGCATTAGTATCATTCAAAGACTCACAGCGAATTTCAAAGTTCGACTGTAGAGAGAAACAAGACCGGATAATAATTTAACGGCGTAATCGGCTATTTCTTCAGTTTCGTATTCAGCGAAAGCAAAGCCTTTAGGTTTATCAGTTTCTTTATCACGAGGAATGTGTAGATCGATTACTCTTCCAGCTTGGATTAAGATATCATACAAAACCCTTTCGCTTACTCTCTCGTCTAGGTTTCCTGTTTGAGCAAATTTCCAAGATTGATGATTCGAATTCATTGGAAGTTAACCAGTGTGCTGATTTTTTAGGATTTTTTTGGAAGAGGAACTTACCTACGTAGACGGTACAATTGGAATTTCCTGACATTGAAGCTACTTCGTCGATTAGAGCTCTGAAAACCCTAAAAGCCTAAAGCGAGAAGATGAAAAGATTGAAACTGAGAATAAAAGAAAACGATGAAGACGAAGCTTCGAGATGGCTGAATTGTAATTTTACGTAAATTGAGGAAAATAGATATCGCTAAATGCTCCGCAATCCGGTTTAAGGTTTGGTTATAGATCGGGTATTTTTTTCGTTTTTCATTTTAACAAAATAAATTATAATTTTAAAAACAATTTAAATTTTAGTTTAATTTTGATTTGGCCTAATTTTTATTATGTATTATAATATAATAACTAGAATTGTACCCGCATTGCATGCAGAGTGATATATTTTTAAATTATAATGTTACGATATTTAAATTTTATAGAAAAGTGTATTTCAAAAATTAAATATGTGATTGATAAATACTAATAAATATTTTTCTATAAATTTATTAAATATTATAATATTTTATTTTGAATAAAATAATAATATTAGTTACATATTGAATTTGAATCATGATTTTACCCGTTGTTTAACTCATTTGACCATTGTATTAACGATAAATTTTAAATGATGTTTTAATAAAAGTTGCTTAAAAATTCATTTCTAGCTAAAACATAAATCTATATGAATATAATTTGATTTACTGTTATATTTATGAGATTTATATGGACAAAATTTTGTAAAAAGAAAATTTCGAATTATATTTGTCTTGGAAAATTTTTCAAAATGAAACTTTATATATTTATTGGTTAAT
>OVAO01004340.1:0-10311 GCA_900406285.1 Biscutella auriculata
AAAAAGAAAATTAATTTCATTTCACGTGTTGTATGAGTCAAAACCCTAGTTTAAAGGGTAAACAGTAGGATATATATATTACAAGATCTAAAAATATCTAGATGACTCGTCCACGTAGGCACTAACAAAATATCGATCTGGAATTAGATATTGCGCTTTTTCTCTTCTCCTTTTTGCTTTTCATTTTTATATTCGTTTTTTATATCTTTTGAAAAATATTTGCTCATCGTCACAAACCAAACTTCTCCATCTTAAGTTTTCCTCCGTTCTCTGATTCGAAAATTCTCATCGATTTTGAGCTTCTAAGGGATTTTTCTACAGCCGAATTTCGAGAAATTAGAGAGTGGAAATGGGAGAAGAAGTGAGGATGAGCTATTATGAAGTTTCCGGCGACGGAGAAAAGATTCTTGAATGGGAGATGGGACTACCTAGCGACGAAGATTTAACATCGCTTTCTCAGTCTTTGATTCCTCTGGATCTCGCGATGGCTTTTAGCATCACGCCGGAACGGAGTCGTACAATTCAGGATGTGAATCGCGCTTCGGAGACGACGGTCTCGTCGCTGCGAAGCGGATCTTCCGGTCCCAACACCTCGTCCTCTAACAATAACAGCAAGGGTTTCAAAACGAGCCTCGCAGTGGAGGATGAAGATTGGGTCGGATCGAACAGTCCTGGATCGGATTCGAAGAAACAGAAGATATCCGACGGGGACGGCAGTGTGGATCCCTCTACGGCAGCGACGGAGGAAGGAGATTCAGGAACCGAAGATCATACTGGGAAGACACTGAAACGACCGCGTTTAGTGTGGACGCCGCAGCTTCACAAGAGATTCGTGGACGTGGTGGCTCACTTGGGGATTAAAAACGCTGTGCCGAAGACGATTATGCAGCTGATGAACGTAGAAGGACTGACTCGAGAGAACGTAGCGTCTCATCTCCAGAAATACAGGCTTTACCTCAAGCGGATGCAGGGATTGACGACGGAAGGTCCGTCTGCCTCAGATAAACTCTTCTCTTCAACGCCTGTGCCTCCACAGAGTTTTCAAGACATCGGAGGAGGCGGCAATAATAACGGCCAGGGAAATGGATCGGCAGGCCATGTAGGAGTGCCTATTCCGCCACCGTACAGTGCGTCTCCGGTGATGCAGATGCCTGTTTATGCGCATCATATGAGTATGCAAGGATATCATCACCAAAATCACGTTCATGATCCTTATCACCATCATCATCGTGGAGCTGTTGGGTCTGGTGCGTTTGAATCAAATCCGTATATGATGCAGCAGAGCAAGTTCGGAACCATGGCGTCTTATCCTTCTGTTGGTGGTGGTAGCGCGAATGAGAACTGAAACGAATCGACTAAGGAGTCCATAGATGGATCAATTGTGGGGAGAGGAGAGAGATAGGTGAGGTTGTTTTTGCTCGTGGAACTGATAAAGTAGTCAAGTGTCTTTCTTTAAGTACAGTTATAATTCTTACACAATTTGATCGAAAAGTTTATCAAGTTTGTGTCTTCTACTATATAAATTGTATGCAATAAAGCCTAAGACTTTTAATCACTTGTTCAATGAGTTTTGACATAGCTAACATAACTAAGAGGTCGTGCTTAGTTGAACTGTTCTTGAGAAGTATTCAAATTTCTCTAATGCGACTGGTTACTTGATACAAAAGAGTTGAGATTCGAGTCATCTGAGCACCGAGTGTTCTTCAGGTTTTCTATTGATACATAAAGACAGAGTTTCTTTGATACTTGAGAGGTAATTCTCTAATTATAAGCTGTTCTTCAGGTAGTTTGTTGAGAACCATGTGTCTAATTTACNTTCATCTGAGCACCGAGTGTTCTTCAGGTTTTCTATTGATACATAAAGACAGAGTTTCTTTGATACTTGAGAGGTAATTTCTCTAATTATAAGCTGTTCTTCAGGTAGTTTGTTGAGAACCATGTGTCTAATTTACTCACTGGATCTATGTATACAACACTGAATGCCATTAAATCGAGTTTTGCTCTGAACATTATGTGTCATCTGTTTTGTGCGCTCTCAAAGTCTTATCTATTGCTACTTTTCATGTTCTTGTGATATTTTGTTTTCCCAGTATTTTCTTGCATTTTGATTCAGAAAGTACATAAAAGTAAAATAAGATTCTAGGTAGAATGAGTATTTCTTTTCTCGTAAAATTATCAGCATCTTTTCAGGTCCTGATCTTATTTTATTATTGTTAGAGGTTCTTGGCTTCTATTACCCTTTTCTATTCAAAATGTCTTGTCTTTTGCCAAGTTTTTCATCCTAAGCTCTTATTGGATCTATAGATTGGAGTACAGTGCATATTTTGGTGAGGTAAGTCTCGTTTCTTATTGTCTGCAGACTTGAGCTGTCTTGCTTTCTTTGTATTGTTAATTTTTTATTTCCTTGAGATGGCGTCAGACAATCTTCAATATATCTCAGTGCCAAATCTTTCAAAAAGAGGCCATTTTATACAATCAGGTATTTTGCTTATGGTCACCTTTTTCTTTCTAAAGTAATAGCCTTACGATTCATTGGAGAGCCGCACACCAATGACCTTCTAACAAAAGCAACAATGTGACATTCTAACAAAAGCCTAAGTCTTTGGCTTACATAGGTTTCTTGGTGTTAGCCACTTTAAGATTTGTTCTGCCTCCGATTTAAATCATATTTTTAATAGAAAAACATTAATTTCTGTTGTAGATAATGGATTATGATTCTTGGTTTAATCTCAATTTGAAATTAAGTTAAGATTACTAAAATTAAAGGTTGTTTTTCTTGTCTATTTATTTTGGTTCAAAAATAAAGATATGATTGATCGAGATTGTCCGTTGCTNCAGAGATATGATTGATCGAGGTTGTCCGTTGCTTTATGATTACATAAGAATACAAAAAGGAATATCTTTATTTTTCTGGTGGTGTAGTAGCAGAGCCGTTTTTGCTTTTCATAAATACATAAAACATTGTATGATTGTGTGTTGTTGTTTTTGAGCTGTAAATATTTTTTTTATAGTGGATTACTAGAGTTGAATCTAACTCTGGATGTAGGTTCATCACACTGATTAACTAAATCGAGTTAACAAATCTCTTGTACAAAATTTCATATTCTCCCTTCTTTCATTTTTGATTTCCGTTATAAATGAGTAAATGAGTGCTAAATCAGAAAATATAAAGATTGAGTGTTGTTAAGGTAGAAGAAGAAGTGAAAAGAGAGGGTTGAGATGTAACAAGTGGTAGTAGAGCAATGAAGAAAGAATCAACCTTCTTAGATCTACACAAAAGATCAAGTTTGAAGAAAGGTTGTGTCTTTCTTTAGAAAAATTGTGATTTTTATGTAAAGTTTTTATCTTTAACAAAGATCTTAAATTTATCAAAAAAAGATTCAAGTTTTCATCAGTAAAAGGTGTTATCGTTGGGGTGAGAAACGATGGCTAAAGAATGGTTAGCAAGTGCCAAAGTTGATGTTAACATGTTTGATGGATCTGGAGACTTTTCTTAGTGGAAAACAATGATGATCGCTCATTTTTGAATCCTCGGTTTAAGAGATGTAATCTTGGACCACAAGCTAGAGATATAGGTGCTTTTGATAAGGAGTGAGAAAAACCACTTGCTGAAAGTGCAGTAACTGATCCATCTGAACCACTGATGAAGGTAGTTCATGATCCTGCTAAGATTGAAAACTCTGAGAAAGCAATGAGATTGATAATCACCAGCATTGGGGACCATGTTCTACGAAAAATTGAGCATTATGTTACTACTGCAGAGATGTGGTTAACATTGAACATTTTATATATGGAAAGTACTCTACCAAATAGAATACATCAACAATTAAAGTTCTACACTCTCAAGATGAATGAAGCTAGAAATCTAGATGAGAATGTTGACAATTTTCTTACGATCGTTGTAGAACTTGGTAGCCTAGAAGTAATGCTTAGAGATGAAGTTCAAACTATCCTATTTCTCACATCTCTGTGAGGAAATTTGGATCAACTGAAGCATACTTTAAAGTATGGAAGGGAGTCACTTACACTTGAAGAAGTGATATCGGCTGCTTAGATCAAGAGAATGAGAGATTGTTGAGATGAAAAAGAACTATAAAAGTCCAGCGACAAGCCTTTACACAACGGAGAAAGGGCGATCCTCATCTAAAGCTCATAAGGACTCATATGAAAAAGAAAGGAGTCGATCAAATTCTAGAACAAGAGTCACATGTTGGTTTTGTAAAATGGAAGGACATGTGAAGAAGGATTGTTATGCTCGAAAGAAGAAATACAAAAATGATAGATCAAGGAGAAGTTGGATTTATAACTGAAAATAATTTTCTCAGAGGCATTGAGCATAAATGATCAGCATGTTAAGGATGTGTGGGTGTTAGATTCTGGATGTATATTGCACATGACTTCAAAAATAGATTGGTTTGTGGAGTTACAGGATAGAGGTATAACCATTATGTTGGGAGATGATCAAACTGTTTAATCCCAAGGTCAAGGAACTATCAGAATAAACACAAATGGAGGCTCAATCCTGATGCTTAAGGATGTTCGATATGTTCCTAATTTAAGAATAAATCTTATATCAACTGGATTAACTTGGATTTAAGTATGAAGAAGAAGGGGAAACGGTTAAATACTACAAGAACAATCAAAAATTATTCAGAGGAACTCTCAAGAACGGATTATATTTTCTTGAAGGTGAAACAACGATCCCTTAAACCTGCAATTTGGAGAAAAATACACGCAAACAACTTTATGGTATAGCAGGATCGACCATATGAGTGTGAGTAGTCTGAAGATACTCACACGCAAATGACTCATTGATAAGAATGACGTCAAAGAGTTAGAGTCCTATGAAAACTTTGTCATGGAAAGTCGAAGAAATTGAGTTTCAATGTTAGCACACATGAAACTGAGGATGTTTTGGGTTATCTCTATGCAGACTTGTGGAATTCTCCAAATGTGACAACATCTTTATCTAGAAACAATATTTCTTCTCCACCATAGATGACAAAACAAGAAAAGTATAGCTGATTTTTCTCAAGGAAAAAGGATGAAACCTGTGATAGATTTTGTGATTGGAAAGATTTAGTTAGAAATCAAATCAACAAGAAGGTCAAGATATTGAGAACATATAATGGTTTGGAGTTCTGTAACAAAAAGTTTGATGAGTATTACAAGGCTCAAGGAACTGAAAGACACAAAATATATACTTATACACCACAACAAAATGGTGTTGCTGAAGAATGAATCGAACTATAATGGAAAAGGTTCGATGTTTTTTGAATGAGTCTGGATTTGGTGAAAAGTTCTGGGCAGAGGCAGCCTCTACTTTGATCTATGATATCAACAGATCTCCATGCTCTGCTATTGAACATAATGTACCTAGGAGCTTTAGCTTAACAAAAAACCAGGTTATACATCTTATGCGATTTGGATATGTTGCTTATTGATGTGTAGTGCTTTTATCGGTTTCAACACTCGATTTTCATTCATTTTGCATTAATTTAGGTTGCATTTAGGTACACATAGGTTGCATTTGCATTGCATATCATGTTTCAGGTATGTAATTGAGCAAAATGAGGCAATATGTCACTTAGGAACATTTTTTGAGCCGAAATGAAGCAATGCCGACCGAGATTGGCTGGGACGCATGTACCGATGCACGATACCGTGAGCCAGACCGGTACACATTACGGTTTTGAGGCAGAGACTTCTTCCAGGTTACACCCAGCTGGTACTCTCACCGAGACTCTTATCACATGCACTTAGGAGGTTCATACCGGGCACATCTACATGTCACTTTTGACCGGTACCCTTCTCAAGATGTTGTAGCTATCGCACCGGTCGCATGTCCCAACCTTCCCCTTGCCGCTATAAGTCACTAGACGTTTTGTAGCAAGGATCTCGTGCACATATACCGGTCTCCCCTGACCGGTATACACTTGACGAAACCAAACTATTCAAGTTGACCAAGACTTCGTTTTGCTTCCCTTTTCTCCTATGTATAAAAGGGAAAACCCTAAAACCCGTATGATTTATGTTTGGAACAAGAGTTTAAGGTTTTAAGGTTCTATTGCAATTTTCTTAGTTTTTTCTATTTGAATCTCTTTTACCTTGAATGATCTTATGATTTTGGTGTTAGATCTTGCAATTTCTCTCCTAAATCCATCTTTCTTAGCTCTTAGTCTCTTTAAATCATGCTTAGACACTCTTCAAGTGGTCTAATAATGTGTTGTGAGTAGTCTCTTTCAACTTTGGATTAGGGGTAGATTAAGGTTTGATTTGGATTGCTTTTGATGCTTAAGGCTGATTATTTTACTATATTATTCCCATTTATAAGAGTAATGCTTGGATTAGGTTGATCATCTTATCATGAGCATAGGGAATTTCATTCCTGGAAAGTGTTTGATGAAATTCTCAAGTCAAATATTTGGGATGTTTTCAACTCTTTCCAAGGAATTTTATTTGACTTGATGAATTGTTGTATGAAATTGTGTTGATTTCTCTTTGATTATGATTTCTTTCAGGAATTGTTTAGATATCATGATTAAGAAATATATTTTTATCATGAGAATGAATTAGTCTGAAATCGATATTCCTAAACATAAGATAAACCTAAATTGTTGAAATTGAGCATCATTAGCATGGATTTTATTGTCCTATCTGATTGTCCTGGTCCATATGCTTCTTTTAATTGCTGATTTTGAATTTAGTTTGATATTCTTAACTTTCTATGCTGCATTGGCTTTGTTTGACTTTTATGTTGACTTTATATGTTTTGTTAATTTCGGTTAGTATCTTGAATATGATTGTCATTGAGAAACAAAACTCTATTATATCAACCTAGACCTTGTGAATCCTCCGTAGAATTAGTGTCAATTATCTCATCCCAATATGGTTTGATATATACCCATTATCATTCATAAGTTTGATCCTTAGTCAATAAGAATTTCACAATTAATTGGCGCCGTTGCCAACTCGGGATAGTATATAGCCATTAATCATTTGCTTTTGCTAGGGACTCGTATTCTTTTGTTACAAATACTCACCTTTCTACTTTTATGCTTTGTGTTTTCAGGTGTATGAACTTGAGATCAAAGGGTCCAACAAACTTAGTGCCTCTTCAAATAGAGATCAGAGCCTTGAGCAGAATACAAGTGTCACTGAGAAGCAGAGAGATTGAAACGGTTAAACCGTCTCGAACTTGAGATGGCTGATGGAGAAGCTAATCCTCCAATACACCTTATGCCAGCTCCTCGGACTATAAGAGACACTAACGAGCCAAATGTGCATGGGCATCGAGCTGGAATTCGAGAACCTCCTGTTGATACCAATAACTTTAAAATCAAGACGAATCCGATCAACATGGTGACAAATTTTTTTTTCAAGGGCTTCCACTTGAAGACCCACTTGATCACCTGGATTATTTCGACAGGATATGCGAAACTGTGAAGATGAATGGTGTCATCGATGATGCTTTCAAGATCAGACTATTTCCCTTTTCCTTGGCTGGCAAAACACACAATTGGGAAAATAATTTGGCGTGTGATTCAGTGCAAACTGGGGAGGAATGCAAGAGGATCTATCCTTCTTCTTATCAGCTAGCAGAACCGCCAAGCTTAGGAGTGACAACTCCACATTCTCGCAGAGGGATTTAGAATCGTTTGGTGAAGCTTGGGACAGACTCAAGACCTACACAATTCAGTGTCCACATCATGGGTTCACACCAGGGAGTCTCCTCAATACTTTTCACAAAGGTTTACAGTCCAAGCATCAGATGATGCTTCACACTACAAGTGCTGGTACCTTTTTCAATAAGACATATGCAGAAGGCTTTCAACTGATAGAAATTTGGTTCATAATCATACCCGCTATGGGGGCGAGTATGATAGATCAGCTTCTCAGAGTGCTAATGTGAAAGATGAAACTTGGAAACAAGAGATCAAATCACTGAACGAAAAGATAGATCGCTTACGTTCTACATAGCAAGCCACTATTCACTTTGTGCGGGAATGCATGTGGTGCGGTTCAAGAAGAATTCCAAGCTGAAGAGGATGACCATGTCGGGAACCAATGATACCGTCCTCCCTTCAACAACTACCAACCAAACCCGAACCTTTCGTACAAGAAACAACGTGGCTAATCCTCAAGATCAAATTTACCCCAAACATAAAACACAGTTTAATACTCATGGTGGTTATCAGCATATACTATAATATAAAAACCAAGGTGACTTTCGTCCATCCTACCAATTCAAGAAGCCTCCTAGTTACAACAATGCGCCTATGCATCCACAACAACAAAGTTGCACTCCTCAGAGTGGCATTGATTATTAGACAATTCCAATTCTTAAGCAGTTGTTGGAGGGTCAATCAAGGAACACTATCGAGTTTGCGAATTTCAGGAAGGAGATTCACGCAAAAGTATATCATGTGTACTGATATGTAGTGATTTTGAGGGTTTTAAAACTTGACTTTCATGCATTTTCATTAGATTATGATACATTTAGAGTCTTTTAGGTTGCATTTGCATTGCATATGATATTTCAGGTGCAAAGTTGGAGTTATTCAAGGATTGTACCAAAAAGGAGTGATTAAAAAGCAAAACAACACAAGTCTCGGAACCTGGAACATGTACCGGTAAGCTCAGACCGGTACCACCACCAGAACATCACACAAGCGATTCATACCGGTCACCAAGTAGACCAGTGCCATACAAAGAGACAATAGAGCAAGAACTTCTCAAAGCTCAAACCGGTCAGGATCCACCACCGGTGCACTGACCGGTCCACATTCCATACCCAGACAAAAAAGCATACCAATCAAGGGTACCGATCAGTCTGGCCGGTACCAGTCCCGTGTTTTGAGCTAGATCAAGTCAATTTTCCTAATTTTGAATTGTAATTTAGCTAAGTATAAAAGGGAACCAATAACTAAAACCTATACACGTTTTTAACTTAGTTTTTCTTAAGTTTTTGAGTTTTATTTCTAAGATTTGTCTTGCAGTTTCGATTTTCTATTGCAATTCTTCTTTGATTTCTTGTCTTTGATTGCTTGTTAATCTTAATCCTCTTCACAAGCCATGTCTAAAAACTCTCTAAGTGTTCTAGGGATGAGTTGTGAGTAGTTCTATATAGCTTATGGATTAGGGTTAGGATTGGTTAATTGGATTGCTAGAAATGGTTTGGGATTGAATCGAATAAATGTCTTCATCAATTTAATGATCTTAGTGCTAGAATATGAGTAGTTAACCTAATCTAGATCATAGAAAAATTATTGTCTAGAAGGTGTTTAATAAAATTCCTGAACCAATGAATTTGTTGTTAGTCAATGCTATCCAAGTGATTTTTTTAGGATTGGTTAATTGTTGCATGAAATTATGTTTATAGCATCTTGACTGTGTTTAATTGTCAAGGGATTGTGTAGTTGTATGATTAAGAAATGAGTTTATATCACGAGAGTGAATTAACATATATTAGAAATTCCTAGACATAAGACAAGTTGAACTATGTGAATTAAAACCATAACTAGCATGAAAAGACTGCCTATTTCGATTGCCCTGGTTTTCTGAGTTTTTATTTCTTGCCATCGATTTTAGGATTGTTTAGTGACAGAACAAACTCCTATATTTTCCACTTAGACTTAACAAATCACATCACATAACTAGTGTGTTGTTTCCTCATGAATTGGTCCGACATTCTATTTTGCCGATAACTGAAACCTAAACACGTTTTTAACTTAGTTTTTCTTAGGTTTTTGAATTTTATATCTGAGATTTGTCTTGCACTTTCGATTTTCTATTGCAATTCTTCTTTGATTTCTTGTCTTTGATTGCTTGTTAATCTTAATCCTCTTCACAAACCATGTCTATAAACTCTCTAAGTATTCTAGGGATGTGTTGTGAGTAGTTCTATATACGTTATGAATTAGGATTAGGAATTGGTTAATTGGATTGCTAGAAATGGTTTATGATTGAATTGAATAAATGTCTTCATAAATTTCATGATCTTAATGCTAGAATAGGAGTTGTTAACCTAATCTAGATCACAGAAAAATTATTGCTCGGAAGGTGTTTGATAAAATTCTTGAACCAATGAATTTGTTGTTAGTCAATGCTATCCAAGTGATTGTTTTATGATTGGTTAATTGTTGCATGAAATTATGTTCATATCATCTTGATTGTGTTTAATTGCCAAAGGATTGTGTAGTTGTATGATATTAGAAAAGGGGATTCTAGTTTTCTGAGTTTTTATTTCTTGCCATCGATTTAAGGTTTGTTTAGTGACAGAACAAACCGTTATACTACATTGACAACTGA
>OVAO01004342.1:0-10311 GCA_900406285.1 Biscutella auriculata
TATGTTTTGAACTTACGTTGCATGGAATTTTAGACAACTAGTCTACTACACAACATCGGAGAAGACTACTAGACAACTATCGAGTGATGTAGAAAACTAGCCTGCTAGAGTGATTGAGGAAACTAGACTACTAGACGACTATTGAGTGATTTAGAAAACTAGACTACTTAGACAACTATCTGGTGATTTAGAAAACTAGACTACTAGACAACTAGCCCATTGTAGATGGTTGAACTCTTATTGGTAGAAAACAAAAAGCAAAAGTATTGGCCAATCAGAACTTTTTCTCTCTCTTTCTCTAATAAAGAACGAAAATAAATAGATGTGGACGAATTCGTATTTTGGAAGTTTTGTTTGGTTTGGCTCGATTTAATGCAAGTTAATCGAATTCATACAGTTCAAATTACAAAATTGAAGGATTACAACCAGACAACTTTGTACAACTGTACCAATTGACAACTAGACAACTAAGAACTACTGAAATTTCGTAATTACCATAACAATAAAAACGACAATTACAACACAGAAGAACATCGTTTCCACATTCTTCTTGTTCCTCAACAATAGGTTTGTCATGGTTTCATACAGATAGACCTATCTACAGTTCAACCACATCATTTCATATTTCAGCTGTTTGTTTTCCTCCTTTAGGTCTTTGATTCCGTCGATTTTTTCGTTCATGATTCTGATTTCTTCTTGGGCAGAATCATCCACCACTTAACGGTATGATGTGTATGTGTACCACCATCCTACACAATTTAACACACGAGAGTAGTACAATCCCAAGACAGAAGAGACCAAGCACACACCAAAATGATTACCTCACGTGACTTGCAAGTGAAGTATAATCTCCCCGGATTCAATGGATCGGTGTGCGTTACCTTCTTCTCCAACGGAGAACCGCAGTAACATACCGTACGCGTTCCGTATTCGAACTCAGCAACGAGATCTGGATATGGTGGTGGGTCAGACAAATCGCTTGTATAATCATTGAATATTCCCATCTCTCCCTCTCTAACTTTCTCTGTCGAGCTATCTGTCAACGCTTTCTTTGTTTATGAGAGCTCGCTGTTTATCTAACTCTCTCTCTCTATCTCACCTTCCCTCTATATCTGAGAATTAATAGATATAGAATGGGGGCGTAACAAAGCGAAAACAGAGTCAAACGAGAAATTTGTAAAAATTAAAATTTAAAATTTCTCATCGGCGGAAACATTTAAATTTTGAAATATTCAAATGACTTAACATATTTTTCCTCAAGAAATGAGTAGTTCTAGATCCTTAAGAGTTGTCTTTTGACCATTTTAAAGAATCTTTGGTTGAACCTACTTATAATCCATTAATTTGCAGTTGTCCACATGGTTATAATAATTTATTCATGAGTTATAATGTTTGTGTATTAAAATTTTTGTGAAATCAAATAATTCAATTGATTGACTTCATTACAATCGTCAAGATGGTAAAGGGTTTCATATAATGTCAAAGGTTGGTTACGACAAACCATATACAAAATTTCCAAAATTCAAGATTTTATATAAACTTTGATGTAATCATCATTCACGTATACATACAAACTTGCATTTAACCATCGTTCACGTATTCATAAAAACTTTGATGTAATCATCATTTATTCTTAAATTTGGTTATGTTAATTACCCAAAAAATGGAATTTTATTTAACAATGTCTTTAAAGCGCACGTGCGTTGAATAAAAGCAGCTCCCACTTTTTGGACAAGCTTCCCCAGCAGATGGATATCGTGTTTCTTGATTACGACCTGGTGTTATGATACAATCCGGATGTGAGGCAAGCATTTGTTTTACTTCCTCGGGAACCACCCACATACTCTCATGCGGCACACGATAAATGTTTCTTCTATATGCTAACACCCACGTGCTTTTCAAATAATATTTGGAGCACAAGTCAGAGGGTGATAATTTTTTATGACTACCTACCTTATTCATCGTGAACAAGGTTGCGACAATTGCATGGACACATGGATACTTATCTATGTCCAAACCCTTGCAAGCGCAACTTAGGTCTTCCAAATCCACCAAAAAATTAATCCCATTCAGGTCGACAATATTGTACTCATGTGTATAATTGTTGATCTCAAACATCGCTAAGCGTCCTACAATCTCCATTCGCTCGTGCATAACGTTATCCATAAAAGGCACCACAGTTTTTGTTTCTGGCATATTACGGGCTGCTTCCCTATGCTTGTTAAACCACAAACAAAAAATGTCTAGTATTGTATCGATCAATGGTAAGAGTGCGTAGTGTCTTGCCTGTTTAAAAACGTTATTTAGAGATTCAAAAGAACTGCTCGTGTCTAAGTTGTACCTTTCTCCACAAAAATAGCACCTCGCCCACTTGGTGACGTTCTCTTTCTCAAGATAGGTTCGGCCTTCCGGCCACGTACTACTCAGTTCCACGTACTCTCTCAGGAATTCACCCTCTTTATAAGCATGAGCGCACCAGATGAATGTAGCGGCAAGTTCATCTTTCAAGTCTCGAACTTTACCTCTCAGGTTTCGGGACAAATGCCATATACAATAACCATGGGTTGCAAGGGGATAAACTGTATATACTACTCTTTTGATACTTGTGTGTTTGTCGCTCATAAAAACCAAATCAGGATGATTCGGTATGATGGTTTTCAGCATGGTTAAAAACCACTCCCAACTAGGGTTATTCTCGCCATCAATCACGCCAAATGCAAGGGGGTAATGGTGACGATTAGGATACTGAGCCGTGGCAAAAAAAGTTGTCCGCCATATCCGTTCTTCATAAATGTTGCATCCACGACGATGACTTTCCTCATTTGTACAAACCCTTCGATGCTTGTGCCCAAAGCTATGAACAGGTACTTGAACTTCTTGTTTGCATCTAATACAACTTTCGTCGTAGTACCATTATTCACTTCCCTCAGCATGTACAAATACGAATACAGCTTTTTGTAACCTTCTTCGGGATCGCCCGCAACTCATTTACTGCAAGGTGTTTACCTCTAAAGGCAGTGAAGTACGAGGGTTCCAAACTATTTACCTTTTTAACCATTCTACTGATAAGTTTGGGAGTCGGTAAGTCATGTTGCCCAACAAAGGCGTCGTGCAAAATACCTGCTATAAGTCATGATGTGCATCTCCTTCTACTGCTTGAACTCGCAGCTTCAATCCTATAGCACGTATGCGTACTTCTGTACACTCTGATGCTTAAATAATTGGATTTCTTTAGTTTTGCAGCACTTATATTCCATCTACACCCTTTACTATGTTGGAAACACTTTAGCATAAAGCGTTTTTTATCCGACTTATACGTGACAAACTGGAAACAACCTTTATACGCACATCTATCAACCAAATTAAGCAATTCATCTTTAGAAATAAATTCTTGACCTTTCTCAAGACATAAACCATCTTCCTATTCTTCGAACTGACTTACTTCCGAATATTTCGGAGGTAAAACATCAACATGTTTGTCTTCGTTCCTATCCATAAGTAATCTGGATCCTCCTATCTTTCACCCATATCTTCTTGTGTCGCTACAATACTCGCCGACTCGATAAATTCATTTCTCGATTCTTCAAAAAACTGATCGGTAACTGGAACATTAACTGGAACATTTCTCGATTCATCACTCCTTGAATACATAAGATTTCGCCATCACGTACATCAACATCCTCACCATCTCTGTCATTTCCAACCGCCTCCGATAATTAACGCCAAAAGAGCTTACTCCCCCGATCCCTCTTGAGCCTCATCCACTCGTTAAACAACCATCCTTCTCACCTTCCTTTTCTTTCATTACCTCCAAATCCAAGACATGCCTATACCCTTCATTATCATATGTGGTTAGACCTGTAATGCTGTCGGCCTGTAACTAAATCTGATGCGACAGTTACATGTATCTATCACAAACTTTTGATTATCTTATCCACCAAATCACGGTACTTTATCTCTCTCAGCCGTAATTTCGCAAATGGTATACCATAAAACTGCTCTCCATAATGAAGATGTATGTTGGTGTTCGTTCTGATAATTCTCCTCTTCATTCTTTACTTAAAAATACAAAAAAACTTAAGTAGGTTACAACATAACATCGGTTGTCTCATTCATCGTATCTAAAAGTTGTCCAGTTGACCCGTTTCTCAGTTGTCTAGTTGACCCAAAGGTTAGTTGACCAGTTCTCCAGTTGGCAAGTTCTCATGTGCTCCTTTTCGAGCCATTTGTCTTGTTCGCCAGTGCTCTCCACTTCTCCCACGTCTCAGTTCTCGTTTCTTCCATTTATTAATATTCCCTCATAAACATCCTTCGAGCTTGTGTCTCTCATTTCCTCCATTTTCTAATTATTATATTTCTATGTTATAAATTATTTTGTTTACCTGAAATTTCCTGCTTTGACCTACAGAAACGTTTCACAAAATAACTCGCTTTCCCGTTTATGATGTGGAGGGGACGACTACGAAGAACGTATACGCTATTTCAGCTCAGGTGAGGCGCTGTTGGAGCTTTGATTTTGCGTTCTAACTGGACGAGAAATTTTGGAAATTATGGGAAACTACCGATCCAAAATAAGCTCTTTCAATTATTAATCGGGTCCGAATTAAATGGTAATTAATGGGTATCGGGGCGGGTTGGTGGGGTGGGTGGTGATGGGAAGTTTGTTTTTATTATTTATTTTATTGGTCGTTAAAAGGAAAATGGACTCTTATTGTAATTGCACACTTATTTAAATCACGATGAGATTTAAATTCACATTATGATAACAAAACTTATAACATGTTCAATGTGAAATTTTAGGCACACTCGTAACTATCTATCTAAATCTGAAATCAGCTAAATTTATCCGAATTCTCAAAATTAGATTGTAGTTAATTATTATTATTATTATTTTTTTTTTTTTATTGTAGTTAATTATTAAGTTGTCAGATTAGTTTTGTTTTGTTAAAACCGAAAATGATGGCATTTTAAATTTATATGAAGGGCAGCACTTATACCACTTCTAAATGATCTGTCTTAGTCAAACTTTTGTCTAGATCTGCATAACTATTTTATTCGTAAGGACAAAAACTGGTTCGGACAGAGCATTTATAGCCAACACATATTCGACTGTATAATTTTAAGTTGTTTCTACCTTGTAACTATGACACTCGTTCAACCTAAAGAACATAATTATATTAAATAATAAGTGTAGTTTATAACAAAAATATAATGAGAAGTTTGGTAAATTACATATTGTGAAGTTGAATAGGTTACGAGTTTAATTCTCATTTTTTCATTTTTATTTTTATTTAATATTTTATCTAAACGATATATTTTTTATATTTATACATGAATAAATACAGATTTTAAAATCTATAACAATTTATAGATTGAGATACTAAAAAATATTGGTTTACAAAGTTTCACCTAAAAAATCAAATTATAAAATTATAATATACACAAAAACATTTAGTACTAAATAAAAAATATGATAAGTAATGCATAACATAGATAAGTCAAAGACCAAAAACTCAAAGTGCTGTAAATAAAACATATCTCTATATTATTATTTAGGAATCACTTTAAGAACATAAACTTAAAATTATTAAATATTACATGATATGCCATTGAAAAAAATAATTTAAAGAATAAAAAAAATATTCATTAATGATAAAACTAGAAACATATATAATTTTCATTATGGGTAAAACTGAAAATATATGTATAAAATTTTAATGGAGAATTAAAGATTTTCTGAAAAAAAAATATATATATAATTTTAAGAATTTTATTTTCGATTTAACTTTTTTAAACAAGATACGTCTTCACACAATTATCAAGAGAATAATTTAATAGTTAAGTTATATTAATTTAAATATTTAGATCTAGATTTAAAAGAAAAAGAAAAATATTTAAATATTTAATTTTTATTAGAGTAATTAAATATATATATTTTATAATAATATTTTATTTACAATAATTTGAATTTAATTCTCTTAATAAAATTTATTAGATTAAAATAGATTATTTAAATTAAATAAATATTATTCAATAAAAAAATCTTAAAAGTTTCACATCATTTAAGAAAGTAAAAGACAAATATGAATCAATTCTATAAATAAGTTCAAATATTTGAACGTTGACTTGCAAGTTGGAAGCCTGATTTATTCAAAATCCAAATTATAAAAAAATTTACTTAATTTTTTTGTTGGACAAAACAATTAGGTTATAATTTAAATATTTAAATTTATAGAAAAATTTATAATTAAATATTTATTTTTGATTATTAAACTAAATATTTTTTTTCCAATAATTTGATTGTTACGATAATTTAAACTTAATCTTTTAATATATTCTATTGGATTCAAAAATGAATATAAAATATTCAATAAAAATATTTTCATATGACTTAAGAAAGTAAAAGTCAGTCAATTCTATAAACAACTTTTTTGAATCTTGAATTGTAAGTCGGAAGCCTGATTTATTACGCATCGGTATAAATATTTTTTTCTAATTTTTTGTTCGAGCAAACAATCAGGTTATAATAATTTAAATATTTAGATTAATAGAAAAATAAAATATAACTTTTTTAGTTTTGATTAGATCAAATATATATTTAGTTTCGTTTTTTCAATAATATTATGGTTTTAATAATTTAAACTTTATCGTTTTAATATATTCTATTAGATTAAAATATATTTTTAAACTAATATAAAATATTCACTAAAGATATCTTTAAAGGTCTAACATCGCTTAATAAAGTAAAAGACAATGAATCAATTATATAATTAAGCTAATATGTTTTGTATGTTGAATTGCAAGTCGAAAGCCAGATTTATTAAGCGTCGATATATTTTTTTATCTAACTTTTTTGTTGAACCAACTAATTAGGATAGAATAATTTAAATATTTATATTTAATAGAAAAATAAAATTATTTAAATATTTAGTTTTGATTCGATCAATTAAATAATTAATTTCATTTTTTAATAGTACTTTTGATACAATAATTTAAATATATGCTTTTTAATATATTGTATTATATTAAAATAGATTTTTGAAAACGAATAAAATATGTTCAATACAAACATCTTTAAAAAGTTTCACATCGCTTACGAAAGTTATAGACAATGTTGAATCAATTCAATAAATAAGCTAATATGTTTTGAATGTTGATTGCAACTCGGAAGGCTTATTTATTCAGCATCCAAATTATACAATTGTTTTGTTATATTTTTTGTTGTTGGACCAGACTTAAACATTTTATTTAATAGAAATATAAAATAATTAATTTCGATTATATCAATTAAATATCTAATATTTTTATAATAATATTATGGTTACAATAATATAAACTTATTTTAAGATATTATATTGAATTGAAATAAAAAATTTAAAAGAATATGAATTATTCAATAAAAATAAAAATATCTTTAAAAATCTTATATTGCTTAAGAAAATAATACACAAAATTTTGTTTATATTAATTCCAAATTAAATATTCTATTAAAATATCAAACTTTCACCAATAGATATAAATATATTTACCGAAAACTATCAATTATCTAAATTATCATCATCAAAATCTAATATAAATATTAATAAATTAGGCAAAAAAATAGTTGTCTTATATAACGCGGATAAAAACTAGTGTAAGAATAAAGAAGTTACCATTCAATATACTCTCAATTATAACATAGATTTATTAAATAATATTGTTAAATCATTTCGTTATAACACATATCACCCCTTTAACAAGTTAATGTTTAATGAATAATCATTTTGATATGCTATTATATGATTAAACATTAATTGTATATACAAAATTATCCAATTTAAATTTAAATATTTAAACAACAAACAAAATTAAATCAAATTCGATATTTAATATATAAGAAAAAATAAATATTTGAAAAAAGTAATATCCGGATTATTAAATTTAAACTTTTGAAAATAGAAAATATATTATTTTATTGATAATATATATAACATTAAATATTAAATAGTATAAAATTTATAAAAAATATTTTATTTACTTTTTTAAAGTGAGTTAATCACCATTTTGAATAACATGGATAAATAAAACCCATTTGTGAGATCATATGTTGTTGAGATCGAGAGTTTCACTCTTTTCTCTCTAAAGGAAAACCCTAGATCTTCTGCATCAATCGCCGTCTTTGCTCCTTTCCGACCGGTGGTCGGCTGCTACGACAGTGGTGTCGCCGGTCATCCCTTTATTTGTTTATGTACTATGGTGGTCTCTGTTTTTTCAACTTTTGCCGTGGTTGGTGGTGTCCTCCTCCTCTGTTGTCGTTGCTCCTCGCGGTGGCGTCCTGTTCGGCCATATATGGGGGAGACCCAACCATGAGTTCTTTTGCTCGGTGGTCTCCTCTGTTAACCTGGTGGTTGCGGCTTGGTGGTGGGAGTTTATGGTTCTTTTCGGTCTAGTTCGTAGGAGTTGGTCTCGGGTTCGTTTGGAGATGGTTCTCGATCTCATGCCTTTCTGGTCTTTCCGGATCTACCTTCGTTGGTATCTCTCTTACCCTTCTGCTTTGTCCTTATCTTTGGGTGCTTTAGGCCTTTGGTTTGGAATGTGGTTTATTGGTGGGTCTAGAGATGGTGTGGGTTAGTTGGTGACGATTCTGTGGGTTAGCTTGGCGTTGAGTTGGAGCTTTTTCGAACCAGTCTGTGAGTGTCATGGGTTGCTTTTGTGGTCGTTTTTAGTCTGTTTGTTGGTGATGTTTCCGTTTCTTGTTTCGGTGGTCTGTTAAGAGTTCTTGTCTGCTACTGCTTCCACCTCGCTGTGTTGGGTGGATTTTGTTGATTGTTGGTGCGGATCGAGTTTGGTCGGAGTCGGTTCCTGTTCCAGGTCTTCTCTCCTTTTATGGCAGTCAGTTACCAACGGTTCAACCGGGTGTGACTGAGTCAAGTGGAGTTTTCGAAGTTCTCGGGTTCTTCTTCTATTGTCCGCTCCTTCCTCTCTTCTAGGTGGTTTTTCGTCCTTTCCGTGTTGGGTCTTAGAGGTTTAGTTTCTATTGCCATTGGTTAGATTCCTGCGTGCAAATCAGGGTTTGGTCGTCGAGCTTCCGCCAAGGTTTGAAGATGAAAAGAAGACTGCTAATCGTTCTAGGTGTTGTGGGTAGAGTTTCTTTGGATCGCTTTCCGGCTTCTCAGCGTCAGAGCAATTTTCAGAAGCTTTCTCGGTCCCCTTTCGTCAATATATTGGGCGAGGTTATTTTCTTCAATAGGCTCATTCGTCAAGTCTGGTTGCTCTGGTTATGGTCTAGTTCTCGAGGATTTTTGTGGTTTGGGTAGCGGTACTTCGATCTTCGTTTTAGGCTTTGTTTGTTTGAGTCGCTTTCTTTTATGTCTTTTGTTGTTGTTTTCGGGGATTGTTAGTTATCCGCGGCTTTGGCTTCCCTCTTTTGGGCTCTGCTCGCCTCCTATTAGGCCTCTGTATTAGATCCTTGTATTCGTCTTCGGATCGTTGTATTCTGTTAAAGATTTTGTTTAATATAATTCTAGTGAAAAAATAAAATAAAACCCAATACAAATTAAAACTCAACTTTATGTTAAAATGATAATATACTAGATAACAATCACAACTACATAAAAAATTAAAATTAGAAAGATATAATAGACAAGAGAAAAATTAAAATATATCATCTAGAGAATAAATTATAAAACATAGAAAGAAATATAAGTGGATAGAAAATATAATATATAAGAGACAAAAATGTTGAAAATAAAAACTCAAAGTTAGAATAAAAGGTGCAATTCTTATAATATTAAATTTTCATAACTAATATGCAACTAAAGAAACTATAATTATTTTAAATTTATATATGAGTTTGTTATGATCATAATAATAAAATAACACTATAATAGTCTAATATTTTCATAATGGAAAGAAAAACAATGTTCCCACTGAAAATTAAAACCCTCGCCTGATCAGAATAAACAGATACAACACTACTATTTTATGTCAATACCATTAGATATTATATTGATTAAAAACATTTTAAAACAAATACTTAAATAAATATATTATAAAATAAAGACCACGTATCACTTAAAAACTAGATTTTCTATGTGTATATATAATCATTAAACGAGTGTTGACAAAAAAAGAAAAAAATTATTCACGAGTATGATTATATTTACGTTTTTGTAACTTAAATAGTAAAAATATAAATATCTTTAGACAAGTGGGACAGATATAATTTGAAATCCTCCGCTGTCATACAGCACAGAGTACGAAAACCAAATATAAAAAAATATACGGGTTAAAATTAAAAGACCAGATAAAGTAAAAGGACACATTTGCAAC
>OVAO01004345.1:0-10307 GCA_900406285.1 Biscutella auriculata
AAAACCTCCCGTTTTGGTTCGATATTACCCTCATCTTTCATTTCATAACAGGTTGGTCCTCCTCTGCTCTACTAGTCTATAGTAGCAGTAGCGGTGACACATCTGTTTATCAATACGCGAGAGAAACCATATTACAATCAACCTCGTTGCCGAGTGGAACCTTCTCTTTAGCATGGAGTCCCCTTTCTACCAAACCAATTAAAATCTTGTGTTTGCATTAGATCATGTTTCACCCTTGATAATTGAATGTAGGAAAGAAACATAAGATAGTTAAGTGGATCGCCATGCTTGGTAATAATGGTGGATTACGATATTGCTTAAATGATAAGACAAGTAGTTATGCTAAGTTGAAAATGCTCTAATCGTTGGATTTTGGCTATTAGGTCCTTGTTTTCCAAACCTCGCTACTTAGAATTTGTTTTGCTTGAGGGAAAGCAAATGATAAGTTTGAGGGAGTTGATATGTAGTGTTTTTAATAGTTTTTAGCATTCATTCTCATTCATTTTTCATTAGTTTAGGTCGCATTTAAACTCAATTAGGTTGCATTTGCATGGCATACTCATATTTCAGATGTGGAGTCAAGCTTAAGTCGAGAAGCGGATCATATGAAGCGTTTTGGAGGGGTTTTAAGCCTAAGGACACAAGCCACTTTCGGGGATGTCGCACCGGCCACACAATACAAGTCATAATGACTGGTATCCGAAGGGATCGTAGCCGTGTAGCACCATACCGGTCGGGACCTCACCGGTACCCTGATCGGGCATCATTAACAGAGACTTACGGCAACATATGTACCGATCAGAACACCTCACCGTACCATGACTGGGGATCATAAACAATGAGCTTATCCCGGTGTCCTGAAGACCAGTATCATGACTGGTATACTTCACCCGACGAGCCCCAGAGGAAGTACCGGTCAACCTGACCAATACTAGCTCCCCGAGCAGACAAAAACCAAGCCATTTTCTCTTGCTTATTTTTTGGAACCTATAAATAGGGTGAAAACCCCTATTTTTGACACTTACTCTCTCTTTTCTTTTTGCCTCTTCTCTTATTTTGTAATTCTCTTAAGGGAGAAAACCAAACCTTTTAAATTCAAGCTTAATCTTAGTTTAATTTTAGTTTGTTTTTCTATTATCTTTTGATTTCTTGTTTCTATCATGATTAAGCATGAACCAATCTCAGGATTTTGTGCTTTAATCATGATTAGTGAGTAGTCTTTCTCTAAGTGAATGGGCTAGGTAGATTAGGGTGATTGGTGATTGGTTATGATGCTTAGGGCTTAGTTTGTTCATTATCTTCACTTATTTGATGCGCTTAATGCTAGATTAGGCTTAGTTACTCAAATCTAGAACTTAGACAAATTGTTGTCTGGAAGGTGTTCAAAGCAATATCTGAATGAATCTTTTAAGTGATATGCCTAACCAAGGGGTTTTGCTTTGCGTTTTGCTTTGTTTTAGAGACAAAACAACTCCTTATTTAACTTAGACTGGATGAATTCTCCATAGTCCTAGTACTTGATTCACTTCCGAATAGGTTCAATATTAAACCCCTATACTACATTTGATATATAAGACACGAAAATCTATTATCTCTTCTACATGAAAAGAAGGGAAAATACAGGTACAATTATGCGTCTTAAAATCGATGAGTTTGGAAGATTCATGTATGTGTTCCTTGCGTTTGGTGCGAGCATAGTTGTGTTTCCTTTCATGCGCCAAGTTGTGATCGTGGAAGGTACACTTCTCACAGAGTTGCGATCGTCGACGGTAAATACAAAGGGAACCTTCTCATAACACTATCTCATGAAGTTAATTTTCAAAATTTTACAATAACTTTCGTTGTGTTAACACTAAAAATGATGATTCGTGACACTAGTTTTTTATGCAACTATGTTTTTTGATTCCTGACTACGAAGGTCTTGCGATAATCTCATATATGCATAACTCGATAGGGAAAGCAATTGAGAATGTGTATATGGTCGCTTCTAGGGAATTTGCACTTACCATTTATAGAAGAACATTTTGGGACGGTACAAAGGAAAAGATGTTTTTTGTTTGGTGAAGAAAGCGACAATATGTTTTAGGAAGCATGACTTTAATGCAATTTTTGAGGAGATTGAAGCAATTAATTTTGAACTTCATGGCTACCTCCAAAGAGCTGATGTCTGACTGTGGGCGTGTGTCGATTTCTCGGGTGAAAGGGACAATATGATGACTACGAACATAGCGGAATCAATGAACAGAGCACTGTCAAATGCTAGAGGTCTTAAAATTGTTCGACTATTGGAATTTATACGAGTTATGATGACCAAATGGTTTGCTGAACGAGAGAGAATGTTATATCGCAGTCAACCACGCTTACGCTTGGTGTGGAGAAACTACTACATATAAGTCAACCTTCCCAATTAATAAGTCATAATTATGGCTGAGTTCTGGTTTAATTATGGCAGAGTTATTCTTGACAGGTTATGTAAGGATCAAAATTTTGGCTTAGAGTTCTTGTTAAATAACAGACAAGTTATGCTTACAAGATGGCTGGTTTACAGATTACTATTTTATCTTATATGACTGATTTCTAGTTTAATTACGGCTGAGTTATGTTTTAATTAATAAGTTAGCCGTCCAAGTTCATAAGTCTGTCGTATAAGACAATCATTAAGTTGTAATGTTTTTTATTCTGTATTGATAATAGGGTTGCATTGATGCCGCCAAACTGTTTACGGTACAAATGATTGATGTTCATCACACTGAAGTTACATATGGAGAGACTTTGCATGTTGTTAACTTGGAAAGGAGAAAGGGCACATGTCAGTGTTTCCAACAAGAGAAATTACCATGTGCACACGCAATTGCAGCTGCCGAGGACATGAATATTTTTCGTATATCCTTGTGCATTCTTTACTATAACAACGCTTTTTTGGTGAACGCATACACTGAAAATATGAAATATGCTTTATAAGTTGCACTTGGAAACAAACGTCCAAGGAAAAAACACACATGTTCTCGTTGTAGAAAAAGTGGGCATAATGTAAAAACTTGTTCGATGTAAAACTGATTTACGGATTTGAATGTTTTGTGATACAACAGAGTTAGGTTTAATTCTTGTTTAATTATGGTTGAGTTACTCTTGATGGTTGATTTACAGATTATAATTTTTCTTATACGTATGACTTCTTTTAAATTATGGATGAGTTACTCTTACAGCTGATTTACGTATTCTAATTTTTCTTATAAGGCTGACTTTTGGTTTTATCATGGATAAGTTATGATTTAATTATGGCTGAGTTTGTTTATAAACTATAACAATAAACACATAAACAAATTCGTTTCATGTTTTCTCGATATTAGTGCCAATCCGTTTTCTTACCTCGGTAACATAATAAGATATCATTTGCCTCGTAATATGACATAATAACTACTTAATAAGACAACATAGCCGCGTCACATCCTGAACCTCGTAATATTCAAATATGATTGTGAGGTATTAAATTCGTAATATTATATTATTTGGCGTATATCTACATAAAGTAGTTAAATAAAAACGCAGCCTGCACAAAGTAATTAATAACTCAATCTTCAAATTAAAAAAAAAAAAAACTCATTCATCGGGTAAATAAAAACTATCTAACTCATAACTCAACCACAAAGAAAACAAAAACTAGATAACTCAGTCATTAAATAGATAACTCAACCAATAGATAAGAAATAAAACCATTACACTATTGTCTCCCATAGCCATTGCTTAACATAACTAATACAAAAAAAACATTAGACCGTTGAACTAGGCATCAATTAAGTAGCTGAATTGCTCCAAACATCACAATAAAAATCAATAACATATTTCAATGATACGGCTGAGTTAGGTTTTAAATATGGTTGAGTTTTGTTTGGTTAAGGTTGATTTACAGATTTAATTGTTTTTGTGATACGACTGAGTTATGATTTAATTATGGCTAAGTTGTGGTTTAATAAACTAGATTTAAATGTTTTTGTGAAATGACAGTATTTCATGTTTTCTCGATATTAGTGTTCAACCGGTCCCACTAATACCTCAGTAACGTAATAAGACATCATTTGCCTCGTAGTATGACAGAATAGCCGCATAATAAGACATCATGCCGTGTCACATCATAGACATCATATCTACGTAATAAGACGCATCCACTTATAATATTATATTATTAAGGTTGATTTACTCTTCACAGCTGATTTAGGGATTATAATTTTGTCTTATAGCTGCCTTTTGGTTTAATTACAACTGAGTTATAATTACAGCTGCTTATCTTTCCCATTTATCATTCATCAACTGTCAAATTTAAACAAACGAATTAACATATCCAATTTTGATTAATAATCTCATTTTTATTCCATCATACCTTTTGGTCGGCTGCAAAAGAGCATTGATAGAACCTCTGATACATATTCATTTCCATTTTCAAGGTCCTCACAATGATTTTTTCGCCACACCAATAAATCCTTGGGACTCCGTACACTCTCGATGTTTGCCAACTCAAACCACTTGATGTTGGAGCCTTCAACGAAAACTCGGAATCGTCGGTCGACTTTTCCAACCTTTGCGAACTCTCAGAGTTGTCAAACATGTCTGAAGAATAACTCGGTATGGGGAAGAACTCGATTTTGGGGAAGAACAACGATATTGGGGGAAACAGATTTTGGGTAGATTTTGTATAAATATTTGTTGTTAAAGTTAAGTTCTCCCTAAAAAAATTAATATTTTAATATGTGATTTGTAACATTTAGGGTTAATGTGTTAATATATTAATATTTTATTATTTAGTGTATAGGGTTTAGGGTTTAAGGTTTAGCGTTTATGGTTAACTTAGGGTTAACATAGGGTTAATGATTTGTGGTTTAGGGTTTACTAAGAAATATAGAGTGCATTGTATATATTTAGTTTCTTAATGAGTTATTTAGAGTGCATTGTATATGATTTACTTTATATTGTAATGACTTAGACTTAATGAGTTATTTACACTATAAGCTTATATCTCCATGTAATTGTAAGACAACATACATCTCAATAGCATTATCAATTCTCAACTTGTAAAGTCAATAAAGTGGATACATACATTTGATTAATATTCACTTAGAATTGAGAAGATGATCTTTATTAACACATTTTATATTATTTACATTTCATTTTTGAGTTATATAAACATTTTAGGGTATGAATGTGTTACATGGGTAATCAACAGTTGAGTTATACAAACATATTACTAATTATGTCTGAGTTATATAAACATATTACTAATCACAATTGAGTTATATAAACATTTTAGCCATCATGGCTGCCTTACAAGTTTACAAAGTAAATATCTTTGTATATCCTCCATCATCCAAGAGGTATGCTACCATATTCACCCGTATACCTTGAATATTTGCATCGTTTTCCCATCAAAAGCTACACCAAGCGCTAGACATTTGACAAACTTCAATGAATACACCCCACAATCACCAACTATATCGTTTTGTGGAATGTATTTTTCTTTCCTCCTTCGAAACCCAAAATATTGGCAGTTAGGTTGTCGTATATCATGTGGAACAAAGTCCTTCATCATCACTAGAAGCATTTGCATTAGCGGTCTAAATGCATCTAGCATTTTATGCTCACTTTCAGGTGTTACTTCTTCAATGATTGGATCATAGTAATGAATCTTCTCCTTTACAATTAAACGCAACTTAGTTTATGCAGAGAATGATGATAAAGTTAGCAATTGATGGTACTAAGGTCCATACGCATATTTTTGTAGGTGGTCCATAAGTTTAGCCAATTTCTCTGGATGAACAGGTGTTATACGATCATATATTGATGTTGAAGGTTCCATGTTCTTCCTCATGCACATCGTCCGATTCGGCACAATGTAAGGAAAAACTTGTGTTGGAGGTTTACATTTGGGGATACTTGATTCATTTGGAGATAATTGTACACTGCTCTCTTGATAAGCTTTTATTCTTTCCAACCTCAACTTTTCCTCTTCAGACTCCGATAACATTTCATTATGTGTCGTCTTAGTTTCGTTGGTCACATCCGCAATCTCACTGTCCTCTAGAATCTTGTTCGGTTTCTTAATGGGAATTCTGATTACATTCGCACGAGGTCTCAATGTCCTTTTCTGAGCAGGGGTCTAATTCCTCATTGTATCCTTCTCTTGTTTTAAATCAGCCGCTATTTGTTTCCTAAACTCAACTGCTCTCTTCATTAACTCAGCCGCCATCTGTTTCTTTGTTAACTCAACCCCTTCCTTCTTTAACTCAACCGCTTTCTTCTTTAACTTAGTTGTCGCTTTCTTCTTTAAGTTATACTCTTTCTTCTTTAACTCAGCCTCCTCCGTCTTATCAGTGACCTTCTTCTTTGTTAACTCAGCCTCTTCCATCTTCTTAGCTTTTTTTATTTTTGTTTATCAAGACGCGTATTGGTTCCTTAGCCGGAGAAACAATAACAAAACAGGTTGAGTAGTCAAATCGAGATCAAAAAAAATCCTATGCCTAATCCTTCTTCACCTCATTTTGTATATCACTCAAATCTCCGACATTTGTCGTACCAACCTCCTCAACCTGAGTATGTTTCTCCCCCAAACCTTTAAGAATGATCTTAGCTGCGATTGAACTATTAACGGACATTTGTAGTACATTTTATGGGGCGTAGGGAGTGTTAAAGATATGTGTTAGATTTTTGAGAGGTTGTCGTCACTTTCACCTATCCCCAATTCTTTCAGACGCTTATGGACTACATCTTTGACTACTTGACCAATGGTATTCTCCATATTAGAAAAGTTCTTCTCAAACATCTCAAATATACCATCATAGTTGTCTAATCTTCTGGCAATTTTATCCAGACAAGTAATTATGTCATGTAGACGCTCCTTACTTTCCCCCACTATAACGACATTTCTCTCTGTCTTTCCTTCTTCTAATCTACATCAACAACTTTCGTCTATTTCTTATATTTCTTCTGCTTCTTTATTGCTAGCTCAGACTTAGCCAAAACTCTAGCCTTTGTTCTTTTCTTGTTCGCAATACTCTACACATCCCAAAAACCTCTAACAAAGCGACATGCGCGTATGTTTGTTATCAAGTTCACAAGTTGTGGGTCATCTGCTTCATCTGACCACTCAGGAAACAACTCTTGTAAAGATTCCTTCATGACCATATTTCTCACGCGCACTGATGAGTGTGAATTTTACCGGTTTTACCCCTCGGTTTTCATTCATTTTTCGTTAGCTTAAGATGCATTTTAGAGTCTCTAGGTTGCATTTGCATGTTTTTCAGCATTTCAGGTGCAGAGGAAGCGAAGGAAAGGAACCGAGCAATTATGGAGCATTTTTGGAGAAAAACGGCCAAGTCTCGACAGTTCCACTCGCAGCGGTCAAGCCCACGCCGGTCAAGCCAGACCGGTGGACGTCGACCAGATAAATCTAGAGGAAGGTCGCCGGTCAGACCCGCCGGTGAGCACTGACCGGCGAAGCTCGAGCAGGGAGCACTGGACGAGGCACACCGGTCACTCCCGCCGGTGTGCACTGACCGGCGGAGACCCCCCGAAGAGCAGACTATTCCATAGAATATTCCCTTTCCTTGACCTAAAAAGTGTTCACTATAAATAGGACCAATAACGAAAACCCTAGGAGAGGCCCTTTTTTTACCTAGTTATATTTTTAGTCTTATTTTTCTTAGGTTTTAGATCTAGCCTCCCTTTTTTTTCTCTTAAGAATTCTTTGTAGCATTTTGATTTTCTATTGCACTTTTCTTCTATGATTTCTATCTTTGAATGTTTATCTTCTTTTGATCTTTATTTTCGGTATTGTTCATCGGTACTGTTCATCGCTCGATTTTCAGTCATAAATCATGTCTAGAAACTATCAAAGTGTTCTAGGCATGATGTGTGAGTAGTCCTTTTAAGCTTATGGATTAGGGTAGATTAGGGCTTTTGATTGATTGTTCATGATGTTCGGGATTTGATTTATTATGTCTTCACTCGTTTATTGTGCTTAATGCTAGATTATAATTAATTACTCTCATCTAGATCTTAGGAGAATCATCACCCGAGAGGTGTTCGATGAAATGCCAGAATGAATTAAACTTGTGATAAATGAGGCCTTTCCAAGAGATTGTTTTAGGGTTGGTTAGTAGTTGCATAGACTAGAACTTTAATGCTTCTTAATTATGTATTTGGCCAAGAGATTGTGTGAATGCATGATTAGGATAGGGNTTAAGATAGGGGTATCGACCACGAGAGTGGATTAGCCTAAATTGGATAGTTTTTAGACTAAGGATATTCATTGTATGATGAGATTGAATATCATGAACATGAAATTGACTGCCCAATTCGATTGCCCTGGTCCATATGCTTATTTTATTTCTTGAGTTTACATTTATTCTAATTAGTTGACTTTTTGGTTGACTTTTGTGTTTTGCTTTATTTTATTTAATTTGCTTAATTAGGATTGTTAGTGACAAAAAAATTCCTATTCTACTTAGATTAAGTAAATTTTCTATAGTCCTAGTACGAGAATCACTCCTCTTATCAATTGTCGCCGTTGCCGATTCGGGATTTCGATTTGCTATTAGGACTTTGAATTTTTTTGGGACTAAGTCTTTCGATTTCATTTACTAATTTCTCTACTCTCTTTGTTTTGACTCTTCAGGTACACTAGTGAGTCATAATGAATGAGATAGCTTCAGTTCATGCAAAGCTTGATCGATTGGGCAACCTTGGGGGACACCAAGCTTATCAACAAGGATTTCACTACCACAACCCATATCCCATGCCAATCCAACAAGGCTACTCTTCAATTATGCCTCAATACCACTTCAACGAGCCTTCTGGTTTCTCCAATGAACAATTCAGCCACCAAACTCATGCTCAAATTGTCGATCCTTACTCTCATGCCAAAGAAGATCACACTGTTATTGGAAGGACAGAACAAAAATGAACATGCTTTCAAGCACTTCCAAGAGGAAATCCAAGCCAAGATTGATGGTGTTTACAATTATCTCAACACCAAGATTGAAGGCATTACCTTCCATATGATTGTTCTGGATAATCAAGTGACAAAACTCGGCTCACGCATGGAAACCATCGAAATCCAAGTAGCCAAACTTACTTCTCACCTGACAGTTTTTAAACACTAAAGTGACCAAACAAGAGGTCATTTCAAAGATACTTACATATCAACTACCCGACACAGAGGAGCCCACCACCTTGGAGTATGCAAACTCCATATCTACATGTTTTCTTATCAAGCACAATGAGAAACTGGATAGGGGGGTGAGCATTTTGACTAATGAAGGACAAAGGAAAATGAAAGATGCTAGTGAGAAGGATGCTTCCCCAATAGCTCCAAACTATGACCCTCCTCCTTATGTGTCTAAACTTCTATTTCCCGGTCGCCACAAGGAACCACTCATAAAGGAGTATAAAGCTTATTTCGATGAAAAAATGAAGGATGTCCCAATGATGATGACACCCAATGTTGAAAAATTCAACACCGCCCCTCCGATCACATATGAGCATACAAAATGTGGTGATCGAGGGAGTTTTAATATCCCTTGTACCTTAGGACCCATTCATTATAATAACTGCTTATGTGATTTAGGTGCAAGTGTTAGTATCATGCCACTAAAGATTGCTAAGAACCTCGGCTATGTTTCTTTTGACCCTGGCAATGATATCTCTGAGGATAGCTGATGGATCTGTGCGTGAGCCACTAGGAATGCTAAAGGATTTCCCAGTATAGATAGAGAAGAGCAAAATTCCAACTGACTTTGTGGTATTGGATGTGAAGGGGGGGGGCAAACTATCTGATCATCTTGGGAAGACCATTCCTGGCAACCGTTGGGGCGATCATTCATGTCACGAAAGGAGTTGTTAGACTACACCTCGGGAAGGATCGCACCCGAGAATATTACACCATGATGATAGGAAAGAAGGCTACATTAACTTGTCATGCATTGTGTGCAGAGATTGTAGATGACCCACCTAGCGAGCACTTGGAGAACAAAGGTGGAAATAGATCTGTCAGAAGAACGGTGGAGAAAAGTGATGGAGCGGAAGCTTCAATAAAGGATAAAACTAGAGATCTGTTGATTCTTTGAATACCAGATAACTAGGGTTCTTGAACTCGTTGAGATCTACTAAGATCTACCGTGAACAAGGAAAGAGAATAATCTTCTCAGTGCTTTAACAAGCTCTTTTATAAAATCAATATCAATAATAATAACTCCCTGAACACAATAGCTAAGAGGCTATTTATAATAAAAACCTGAAAACCCTAATAAATCTAGAAA
>OVAO01004351.1:0-10300 GCA_900406285.1 Biscutella auriculata
TAAAAATGGAAAGAAGATTTGAGTCGGCAGAGCCTTCGCCGGTCAGTGCAGACCGGCGTACTTGACCGGCGCTCCTCGTCCAGAGCTCCATGCTCGAGCTTCGCCGGTCAAGACTTCACCGACGGGCCCGACCGGCGGTCTTCCTCCAGATCCGTCTGGTTGACGTCCACCGGTATGGCTTGACCGGCGTTGTCATGACCGGCGCTAGTGGAAATGTCGAGACTTAGCCGTTTTTGCTCGTTTTTGCTCCATATTTGTTTGGTTCTTTTCCTTTGCTTCCTCTGCACCTGAAATGATGAAAAACCATGCAAATGCAACCCAGAGACTCTAAAATGCATCCTAAACTAGCGAAAAACGAATGAAAATCGAGGGGTAAAACCGGTAAAATTCACACTCATCATGTACCTCCTTGATAATGCGTCGACAACCACATTATCCTTACCTTGTTTATATGAAATTACGTATAGAAAGTTTTCTATGAATTCGACCCATCTTGCATGTATTTTGTTAAGCTTTTGCTGGCTCTTAAGAGGCTTAAGTTATTCATGGTCTGTGTGGATCACAAACTCCTTTGGCCAATGGTAGTGTTGCCAAATATTCAAGGCACGGACCAAAGCATACAACTCCTTGTCATAAGTAGGATAATTGAGAGTGGCTCCTCCAAGCTTTTCACTAAAGAAGGCTATTGACTTCTTTTCTCGCATTAGCACAACCCCAATCCCAAAGCCCGAGGCATCACACTCAATCTCAAATGTTTTGTTAAAATACGACAACATGAGTAAAGGTGCATTGGTGAGCTTCTCCTTAATGGTTTGAAAGGCAATTTCTTGAGCTTCTTCCCACTTATGCCCTACTGTCTTCTTGACAACCTCAGTGAGTGGTGCGGCCAAAGTGCTAAAATCCTTCACAAACCTCCTATAGAAGTCGGCTTGACCATGGGAGCTCCGAACTTCTCCCACTGTCTTGGGAGTTGGTCATTCTCTTATGGCTTTAACCTTCTCTTCATCCACCCTCACTCCTTGAGCTGACACACAAAGTCAAGGAAAATTAGGTGATCCGTTCCAAATGTACACTTAGCCAAATTAGCATAAAGTTGTTCATTTATCAACACACTTAGAACCGATTCTAGATGTTTAGCATAATCAACTAGGTTCTTGCTATAGATAAGGATATCATCAAAATAGACAACCACAAAAAATCCAATGAATTTCCTAAGCACATGGTTCATCAATCTCTTAAAAGTCCTAGGTGTATTAGTTAATCCGAAAGGCATAACCAACCACTCATACAACCCATGTTTGGTTTTAAATGCGGTTTTCCATTCATCTCCTTCTTTCATTCTTATTTGATGATAACCACTCTTTAATTCTATCTTAGATCCATGAAGCTCATCGAACATGTCATCTAAGCAATAAAGGTATACCCGAATCGGAATATATGGTTGGGTTGATTCTTATATGTGTAGGTGGGGAAAGAAAAAGAGAAGGTTATGAGAGATTGGCATGACTAATGAAACTGACACTGTCAGCAACGATTGAAGAGGTGGGCTATTGAGGACGAAGTTCAAGGATACTATTCTATGGAGATTTCGAAAACAGGGGAGAGAGGTATTAGCAAGTTATGTGAATGACAGTTGCGGATGTAAGGAAGACGAAGGCCGAGAAAAAGATACTATGTGGCTTTTAAAGTTTGTGTATGGTTTTGGGAAATATCACGAAGCCGTCAGAGGGCCAAATAGTCCTGACATTTATCAAGTATGTTTCTGGTACCGGGAAGCTGTTATTCTCTTCTCCGAAAATCTTAACGAAATTGATAATAGGATCTGAACTATTATCTTTATGTTTATCTTGAACGGGTTCTACTTATCTTTATTTATCGTTTGATGTCTCTAAACTACTATATCATTTATACAGGCGTATTATAACCAAAAACCAGCGGTCAGAGAAAATATTATTATCTATAATTCGTTATCAGCCGTAAATTATCTATAACCCTTAAATCAAACGTATTAGACTAATTATATTCAAAAATCAATCAGAAATAGTAAATCAGCGAGGATCGTAATCAGCAGTATAATAAGAAATTTGTATCCGTTAATAAGCCCTGTAAGATAAATTTCTACATCATCAATCAGCCGTTAAAGCAAAAAAAATTATTCTGTAAATCAGCCTTTATTAATTTTTTTATACGTAATATTAGGGTTAATGTGTTAATATTTAAATATTTCTTATATAGTGCTTATGAATGTGTTATTCAAATTATAGCGTTAAGGGGTCCCTTAATATTATTTATTTTTGGTAGAAAACGTATAATGTTAATGTGTTAATATTACGATGTCCTATTACGTGACTATGATGTCTTATCACACAGCTATTATGTCTTTTAACGTTACAAATGTAAGAGAACGGGTCGGCACTCGCATCGAGATAACATGGAACGTGGTAGTTTCAAACTGGGAATTTCATATCTAATGGCTGAGTTATATAGTTTTTATTTACATACTGACTGAGTTGTCTAATCCTTATTTATGTAAATCAGTCGTGGATAGCATATTTAGTTTCTTTTTCTCTGCTGCCGTTGATCGTAATCAATCTAACAGATAAGATTATTCCAGTTTTTAATTTCCTTTTTTCTCTCCCTCCCTGTCTTCCCTCTCTTCCTCTTCTTCATTAAAAGGAGATGCGTTTCTTCGTCGTAATCCAACAAAATCCTCTGTTCGAACCATTTCTTCATCCCTTGCCTCTTTCTCTCGTCTTTTCTCTCGCCTTCTCGTCCTGCCCTCAGAAGGGCTTTTTCATGGAGTCTGATAACGATATCTCGAACATACTGCTCAAGAACCATCGCCTTGTCATCATATTTTTACTGATCGACGGTCACTTATCCTATACAAGAGTGTGATTTATGCAACCTTCAAGACAGTGATCGTCGAGCCGTGGAGTGGTGGGCGCAGTGTTTTTGGAGCGCCACACTTCGCCGACTTTGCTCCATGGCTTCTCGTCCTCTCCGGGACTTAAAGACCTTGATTGTGCCATGCTGCAATTATATTGCTTATGGAGATGTATCCACTCATGAAAAAGAATGTGTCTTCATGACATGGTTTCCTCCTCCCTGGGACTTCGAGCATCCCCAATATGTCTCCTCTTTATTTTTGCGTGCTTTGGCGTTTGTGCCTTTTGTAGATAGTTAGATCGGCCTTGGAGCCTTTGTAATCCGTCGATTGTTCTTAATGAAATACCATTTCTATATAATTTTTTTAATACACATCCATAATTAAAACACAACTCAGCTCTATTAGATAAATTATATTCAATAAATCAACCAGAATTAGTAAAGCAACCGTAATTTCAAACGCAAATCAGCCGAATTATAAGCAAAAATCAACCGTTAAAGAAAATATTATTAGCCATAATTCCTAAATCAGCCTTATAATACAAACTTTTTTTGTCCGTAAATCACCCTTTATTAATTATAAGTATGCCTTATGAGAAAAAATTCAATTCTGTAAATCAGTCGTATAAGACAAAATTATACACCGTAAATCAATTCCAGAATCAGCCGTATAGAAAATTTGTTAAATCTGAATTCAGCCGTAGAGCAACACACCGGTTTTTAATTGATGATTGATATATGTTTGATTCAAAGGCTGAGTTTTCACACAAAATCGATTTTCTCCAGTAACATACACACAATTGGACGGAACTCCACAACGGAGGACCATTCGCTCATCGTCTTATGCCGTTGATTATAGTCAATCCAACATATAATATTATTACAGTATTTAATTTCTTTTTATCTTCCTCTTTGACTTATCTCTTCCTCTTCGTCTTTAAGGGAGATGCGTTTCATAGGAATTAGTTCTGGAATTTTTTCTTCCCTAGACTCGTTCTATTGACTTTTCTCTGGTCTTCTCGCCCCAACTCTCAAAAGGGCTTTCTCATGGAGCCTGATAATGACATCTCCGCCATTCTGCTCATGGTCCAATCAGTTTTATATAGAGTTCATATGCAATAAAATCATAACTTCAACCATAAAAAGAACAATATCATCATAAATAAATCAGCCGCGCGCTCTGAGTAACTCAGTCGTATCAGACAACAACTACGATCAAATTGATAAACAATCCAACGTTTGAGATTAAATTTATCGAATTGATAAATAACAACTATGATCAAATTGATAAACAATCCAACGGCTGAGAGTAAACCAGAATAACTCAGCCGTAACTATACCTTAAGTCTGTCATAAAAGTAAAGTTATATTATGTAAATCAGCCTCTTATTTCTTACCACTGTTAATCAGCGCAGCTAAACCCTATACTCCGTATAATATTAGCACATGAGCACAATACCGTCAATAATATTTTAAAGATTAACCATATATCGTAAATAATATTATAATATTACAAGTTGAGATGTCTGATTACGCGGTTATGATGGCCTACTCGTCAACTATTAATGTCTTAGTAGGCAGCTATGATGTCATATCACCTGGTAAAGTATGTCTTTTTACGTTACCGATGTAAGAGAACGGGTAGGCACTAACATCGAGATAACATGGAACGAACGCGATAGTTTCAAATTTCATATCTATTAGATGAGTTATCTAGTCTTCATCTACATCGTGACTGAGTTATGGGGAATCATTTTTAATTTCTTTTTTCTATGTTGTCGTTGATCGTAATCAATACAACGGATGAGGAGATTTGTTAACCCGTAAATCAGCCGTGAATAACATATTTAATTTCTTTTTTCTCTGTTTTCTTTGATCGTAATCAATCCAACGGGTAATATTATTCCACTCCCTAAGTTCTCTTTTTTCTCTCTCTTTGTGTCTTATTTCTCTTCCTCTTCTCCTTTAAAGGGATTTTTGTTTCTTTGTCGTAATCAAACAAAATTCTCTTTCTAGTCTGTTTCGTCCCTAGACTCTTTCTCTCGTCTTTTCGCTCGCCTTCTCGCCCTGCCCTCAAAAGGGCATTTTCATGGAGTCTGATAACAAGATCACCATTATAGATAGTCTTGTCATTGTATATTTACTGATCGACGGTCACTTGTCATTGTACCCTTACTGACATGGATGGAACTTGACAGTCTCCTTATGGTCGTGATTTGGTGGAAGTGGGTGCTCTCGAGCGGCGCGCTTCACCTATTCGAATCCATAGTTTTTCTAGAGTCCTCTGCAGTGCTTTCGATTTCTGTATCCCTTGATGCAGAGTTCGTCGATGCTTTCTTTTCCCTAGTGTCAAACTTGCCAACCTTGCCTGTTGAAACATCTTCCTTTCATTCTTGCACTTTCGGCATTTGTGCCTTTTGTAGTTCCCTCAATCGGCCTTCGGCCCTTTGTAATATGTCGACTTCTCTTAATAAAGAACTATGTTCTTATGTCGCATCATCGTCTGCTGGTCTTATAATCAATCCAACGGTGGAAAATTCAGCCAAAAATAAAAAAGAAATCAGGCAAAATTTAAACACACCTCGGCCCTTAATAGTAACTTAGCCAAATTTTTGAAGTAAAACTGTCGTGAAGATTAACTAAGTCAATATTAATCAAGCCATTGTAAAATACAGTCAGCCATAATACAATAAGAAGTCAGCCTTTAATTTAAAATATTAAGTACGCATCTATGGTATCCTAGTACGACGCAATCAAACTATAAGCCAGTCGTTAAAGAAAATATATTCTAAGTAAATAAGACTTCAAAAAAACATAAGTCAGCCATTTAACACAAATTAGACTCCGTACTAAAACAACCACGTTAAATCAGAACTCTGTCGTATTATTATGTATTTAAATATTGGGTTTATACACTAAATAATAATATTCATATAATTTCATATTCTTTCAATTCGATGTCATAACACGAGGAAAATAATTTCTTCTTACGTTACCGATGTAAGAGAACGAGTTGACACTAAAATTGAGTAAACATAGGCCGTGGTATTCTTGAATTTCATATCTAACAGCTGAGTTATATAGTTTATTTTGTCGTAGCCGTGGTTTGAGACACAATTATACCAGAATAACTCGTATAGGAAAGTTGCTAACCGATGGTAAATCAGCCGTAAAGCAATGCACCGATATTTACTTGATGGATGAGATAGTTTTGATTCCAAGGCTGAGTTTTCACACAAAATCGTTTTCATACAAATTCACACAAAATCATTTTTTCTCCCAGAACAATCAATCCAACGGATATGGTCAAGACTTTAATTTTTTTTCCGGTTCCTCTCTGTTTTCTCTCTCTTCCTCTTCGCCTTAAAGGGACATGCGTTTATTCACGGTAAGCTCGAACAAATTCCTCATTCTGGAGCATTTCTTCCCTAGACTCTTTCTCTGGCCTTCTCGCCCTACTTTCAGAACGGCTCTCTCATAGAGTCTGATGATGACATCTCAGACATACTGGTCGAGAACCATCTTCTTGTCATTGTATCTTTACTAATCGACGTAATATAATCAGAGCTCTTATCATAAGAAACCTAAATTCCATCGACGTAATATAATCAGAAATCAGCCGTGAAATCAACCTTAAAACAACCAAAAATTGGCCTTTAAAGAAAATATGATTGTCCAAAACCAGCTGTATTGGAGAAATTTCAATTCCGTAAATCAGCCATCTAGAGGTTACTTAGACAAAATTTTAATCATAACTCAAGCTTATAAGAACAAAATTATACTCCGTAATTCAGCCTTAAATACACAATATAAATATGTAAATCAACCATATTTAATTATTAAATCAGACACATTAAGCCAGAACTCATTTGTACCATACTAAACCAAAACACTAAATAATAAACATTAACACTACGTTTTCCCACGAAAAGTGTTAGAGAACGGGTCGACACTAGCATCGAGTAAATATGTAACGCGGTATTTTCGAATTTCATTTTAAACGGATGAGTTATCTTCTTTTTACTTTCATCTTAGCTGAGATATGAGACATAATTAAACTAGAATCACCCGGAACTTTTTCGATGAGACAGTTATCTTATTATCTTATTACTTCCTCTTATTATCTTAGTATTTATTATCTTATTATCTTAATAACGGATGAGTTATCTTATTATCTTATTAATTATTACTTCCTCTTCGTCTTTAAAGGGAGATGCGCTTCATACGAATTAGTTCCAAAACTTTTTCTTCCCTACACTATTATCTATTGACTTTTCTCTGGCCTTCTGGCCCCAACTCTCAGAAGGGTTTTCTCATGGAGTCTGATAATGACATCTCCGCCATTCCCCTCTTGGTCGGCTTTCTCAAGTCTACCGTCTTGTCATTATATTCATATTGAGCGACAGACACTTGCCATTTTATCCATACTGACGTGGATGCAATATAGATAGTGACCGTTCGCCGGGGATTGAGTTTTATTGCTTATGGAGATTTCACGCATGAAAATGAATGTATAATCTTCAAGCTCCACATCTTCATGACATGTTTTGATCCTCCCCGAGACTTCGTGCATATCCAAGATGTCTCCTCTTTATTTTTGCGTGCTTTGGCGTTTGTGCCTTTTGTAGATCGTTAGATCGGCCTTCGAGCCTTTGTAATCCATCGACTTTTCTTATTGAAATATCATGTCTATTGTTTTTGTATCATTTCTTTTGCCAAATTTGTTTCATATAGAGTTCATAGGCAATAAAATCAGAACTTTAGCCATAAAAAAAAAACAATATCATCATAAAATAAATCAGCTCCTCTGAGTAACTTAGCCGTATCAGACAACAATTATGATCAAATTGATAAATAATCCAACGTCTGAGATTAAATTTATCGAATTGATAAACAGCAATATGATCAAATTGATAAACAATCCAACGGCTGAAGAGTAAATTAGAATAACTCAGTCGTAACAATATCTTAAGTCCGCCGTAAAAGTAAAGTTAGACTCCGTAAATCAGCCGATAAAATATTACCACAGTAAATCAGCACACTAAACCTTGTACTCTATATAATATTAGCACTTGAGCGACAATATCGTCAATAATATTTTAAAGATTAACAATATATCGTAAGTAATAATATAATATTACAAGTTGAGATGTTTGATTACGCAGCTATGATGGCCTACTAGTTAGCTATTAATGTCTTATTAGGCACCTATGCTATGTCATATCACCTGGGACAATATGTCTTTTTCATAGATGTAAGCGAACGGGTTGGCACTAATATCGAGTAAAAATATAATACGGTATTTTCGAATTTCATTTTAACATATGAGTTAACTATTTTTTATTTACATCCTGGCTGAAGTATGAGACAAGGTTATTCCATAGGTCAACCGTCGTATTAGAAATTTTGCTAACCCGTAAATCAGCCGTGAAAAGCATCTTTACTTTCTTTTTTCTCTACTGCCGTTGATCCTAATCAATCAAACGGATAAGATTCTTCCAGTCTTTAATTTCTTTTTCTCTCCCTCTTTGTCTTCCCTCTCTTCCTCTTCGTCTTTAAAAGGAGATGCGTTTATTCGTCATAATCAAAATAATCCTCGTTCTGGACCGTTTCTTCCCTACCTTCAGAAGGGCTTTCTCATGGAGTCTGATAATGGCATCTTTGACATATTGCTCGAGTACAACTCGAAAGGTTAAAAGGAATCATAGGCCGATCAAACGGTCTACAAAGAAACAAACGCCAAAACTCCATCAACCACTCAGCTTCAGTTCTGTCCAACATCCATTATATTCCCGGACTTGATGATTCCATTATTTTACGGGAATATAATTTTAGTGGACATAACTGGATATGAGTCGTCGAAAGAACTTTGGCATTTGTGCCTTCTATAGATCATTCGATCGACCTTCGATCCTTTGTAACCTTTCGAGTTGTATTAATGAAATATCATTTGCTATCTCGCAGCTTTAATACACAACAACTCAACCGTTCATAAACAACAACTCAACCAAATTTATAAAGTAAATCACAATTAAAACCAGAAATCTGTCGTGTAAGACAAAATTCATATCCGTTAATCAGCCGTCCAGATTATCTTAGCCATAATTAAACCATAAGTGAGCCCTTAAAGAAATAATTATACACCGTAAATCAGTCGTGAATAGCATCTTTAATTTCATTTTCTTAGTCATTGTTGATCTTAATCAATCCAACCGTTCGTCCATGCACCACCTTTGACCGCTGATGTACTTTTCCGGCAGCTTTTCCGATCATTATTCCGGTGACCCGTACCAGCCCGTCTCCGATCAGCCGCAACCATCGTCTTACTCGTCCATCGATCACTTGCTCTGTCCCGATCGATCCAATCCTCACTACCCATCCGACCATCCTATCTGGTCCCGATCAACGACCCGATCCGAGTTTTTACCTCGACCGCGATCTGATGCCTCGATCAGTCCATTGACCGATCATAGACCCACTCGATCGATCGCCCAATCTTCATTGCCAAATGTCTCGACCACCCGTCTTGATAGTGATCCGATACAACGATCGTCTGCGCCTTTGCTTCTTCCGGGACTTAGTCTTGAGGGACTTCGAGCCATAGAGTGTGCCTTAAATGAAGGCTTCAACATGCTTAAGGGAGTGCTTCACTGCCGCTCGGCTGTTCCAGACCACAACGCCTCTTCTTGCGAACCGCTCGAGTCTCTCGGCCCAACTAAACTCGATCCGCTTCCCACCGAAGCATATTATGTCCGAGAGTTCTTGACCGAACATGGCATTACCGATCTCGTGCTCACATCTCCGACCAAGGATCATCCAGATTCTCATTCTCAACCCCTTGGTACCAATGACCGTATCTTTGACAAGAACACCGAAGCCTGAGAGCAAGACTTCCCCAAGCTTACTCTAGGCCACAGTACACCCTTTGTTACTTCTATCCTTGAACCTGATTCATATATTTTCTAATAATCATTTGAGCTACTTGTTTATTGCCAAGTTAGTTGAGCATATTTCATGTAAAGGAGAACAAGGCGAGCAAGAGATTGAACTCTCTTCCCAAGTGAGCCATGAAGAAGGTCATGCCCTCTCTACGGTTCAAAGCACACTGATGCCTCTTGACCTAGTGCTTGGTGAATCACTACCTTGGGAGTTCAAGGACACGAATTGGAGAAGCTTTGCTACGACCACCGAGAAAGGCTATTTCACTTCTACCTCATCCTTTTTAGTTCAAGATGTGACGCCTTTGGATGGTTTCCTATTTTGTAGGAACTATTATATGACATCTTGGACTGGAGATCGGCACTTGGTTCCATGGGAATACTTATGGGCGTTTATGATGAGATACATGGAAGCTGAACATCATTTGGAGCTTCGACCGCAACCTCGCGGCCGAAAAGAGTTGACTCCGACT
>OVAO01004352.1:0-10299 GCA_900406285.1 Biscutella auriculata
CACTCTTTCCACATCGAAAGCATGCATTCTCGCTTTCTTTGTTAATACCCCGACTAGGGTCGTTAACTTGAAGATTTTTATTTTTCGCATTAAAGTTATTATTAACTTGGAATCCCCTTCATTTATATTGCCCACATCCCCGTCCCTGTCCACGACCATATCCCCGACCTCGGCCACGACCATAGCCACGTCCTCGGAAATTATTAAAATTGGAGGTAGCAACATTCACTTGGGGAAGTGGGGCCGAACCAGGTGGACGGGATTGATGGTTTATCATAACGAGCTCATTATTCTGCTCGACAACAAGAAGAAGTTGCATCAACTTTGAAAACTAAGTGAATCCTTTTGCCCGGTATTGCTCTTGCAAGATTACTTGACGGGATGGAAAGTCTGGATAGTTTTTTCAATCATATCATAATAACTTATACAATCTCCACATAAAATCATCCTCGATGTTATTCCGAACAACGCGGAATTATAATCGCTAACACTTTTGTAATCCTGAAACCGGAGATTTAACCACTCGTGTTTAGCCCTTGGCAAAATCACATGCTTTTGGTGATGAAATCGATCTTTAAATGATTGCCATAGATCCGAAGGATCATCTTTTGTGATATATTCGCCTTTTAAACCATCACATATATGGTGGCGCAAAAATATCATGGCCTTTGCTTTTAACTCGTCTGAAGTCGTTTTCGACTTATCGATGGTATCGCTAAGCCCATTTGCCCTTAGATGCGTCTTAGCATCGACTGCCCACGACATATAATTTTTTTCAGATAATTCCAGGGCATGAAACTCGAGCTTCGCGAGATTTGACATGATAACTATAATAAAATATTAAACGGTATTAATATATATACTCATATTTCAAATATAACATTCCCGATAAATCATGCATAATCTAAATAATTTTAACAAATTTAAGCATTAATAAATATATTACGTTAAAAAAGGATATATCGGTTTTGAACAGAAAGACGGGCCGCCGAGTCGGGATTTGAGACACGTCGAGATATGGAAACGTCGTGTCGGGAAAACGTCGGGTCGGGAATGTCGGGAGTCGCTCGTGCTGATAACGTGTTATAAATTATATATATATATTTGTATATATATATATATATATATATTAGTAATTTGAGTGGAAATACTTGAGTGGAAAATGATATGAGAGAAGATGTGAAAGCTTTTAGTGTAAACGATTTTGTTGTGATTGATGATTGATTACAAATGTCGCTATTTATAGTAAAACAAAATCATTGAAGAAAAGATACCTATCTAATGAGGTGTTTACAACAAAGAGAGCTTAGTGTCAAATATAATGATACTTGTTACTTTGTTACATGGAGCATGACACATCAATGTAACATCAAGGATATGTGTCACAAGGATGATGAATAATCACTCAATTATAATATAAGTTTTTCTAATTTTATTAATTAATGTTTAGCTGTATTAAAATTATGTTTCTTGAATAAATAAAAATTCACTAATGCATGTTATATAATAAAACATACGTCAATTCGATTACTTTAAATGATATTGTGGCCTATGAAATTGAGAGTTATCATTTTAAGATTGTGGGCCATACAAATTTTAAGATTGTGGCCTATTAAAATTTTTATGATTCTGGCCCATAAAATATGTGTTTGTTACGAGGCCTAAAGCAAAAGTTTTATTTGCCTTATAAACGGGCAGGGGCTACGTATCACAAAGCAAAATATACCGTAATGAGAATCATATAATTTCGAACAAAAATCTTTGAAACAAGATTATGAACTAATCAATGATTAAAAAGAAGTAAAATTGTTCCAAAATCCCTATATGAAATAAGAAACTACCAAGTAGCTTCACTAAAACACAAAAGAGTTCATGGAAGAAGAAAAAGACAGTCAAATATATGCCTTAAATTTGTCCATCGTGCGTAGATGTTAATGATGATCGAATATTCAATAACTTTCACTTTTTTGTATAGAAAATATCTTATGTGAGGAAGGTGACCTTACCTTGACAGCGTAAAAAGAACAAAATAATCCTTTTTAGAAGCAAAACTGAACATTCTTTTACAATGGGAAAATATTCTAAGCTCTAATTGATATGTAAAATATCACTTAGAAAATAGATAAATTTTTTTTTTTTAAATATACTCAATCAGAAAATTCATGTAAAATAAGATAAGTGAGGCAATCATGATAAAAAAAACAAAACAAAGAAATATGAACATAAATAATGGAAAAAATGTGTTGGAATTTAAATAAGCGATAAATATGTAAATATAAGTAAAGTGGTGAGTTCTCTAATACAAAAAAGTATGTGAAAGTGAGTGAAAAGAGAAAGAAAAAATTAAAATGAGAGAAAGAATAGATTTTTTTTTTTTGTCAACATGAGAGAAAGAATAGATAATAATTATATTCTCTATTTACTTTTAACAGATTACGATTTTGAGCAAAGATGATTGTGTAGTTTATGAGTCGATAAATAGAATATAAATGAATTCATATGTGAGTATAATTAAAAAATAATTTTCTATTTCCAAAATTTCTCTAGTGTTTTTTCACCCATGTTATAAATTTTTTTTATAAATTTCTTCATTCTAACATAGGTTAGGTTCCTTGAAATGGATTAGGACGAACTTGTTTCTCTGATGAATCTTTTATTAGTTTTGGACCAATTTTAATAAGAGAGATTTGTCTATTTTAGCAAATTTTGAGAAGTATTTGTTGATTTTTTCACTTTTTTAGAAATAGACATTTCTAAGATTTTCTATGAGTAAACAATAAAAAAAAAAATCTGACAAAATTGCCCTCGTACTCTTTAAAACTATAATTTTTTGTTTTATAAAATGAGTTGATCTCAGCCGTTTGTTTTGTTAGAACAGTTAGGATCTTATGACACATAATAATCTAGTTAGACCACTTCATATAGATCTGGGAAAATAGAGAGATGCACCAACGAGTTATCAATAGCTTCCTCTAGCAGGGTGACGTCGTTATATCCGAGAGATCCATCACATTCAATATGTAAAAAAGAAGAAAGTGGAAAATTAGACGATGAAATTAAAATTAGGATTAGGTGAAAGAAAGAGAAACGACTATGGATGCTCCGATTATTGACTTCATCGTCTTCCTTAGCTAGTTTCTGGACATCCAATCTCTGTTTTTGATCTATGCTTCTTTAGGCGTTAATTGATCAGGGACGACTACAACTTTTCACTCCTATCCACATCTTTTTCTTCTCCTTCTCCTCCTTCAATCAATTTACCCAATGCTTATGTGCTTTCTCCTATAACCAAACCCGATAAACCAAACATGCATAACGCATACAAAGGAATATAATGAGGGTTCATTTTCTCAGTCAAGTGATAATTGATTCAAATGTAAAAGGCTTCAATGAAATCTAAACATTGTTCTTCATCTCATGACGATGAAATTCTAAATAGTTAATTGGGATTAAAGAGAAGAATATCAAACTGTTGTAGAATTTCAGAAAGGATTTTGGAAGTGTCAACTTCATAGAGAGGTTTGCAGCTAACGTAAGCACACAATCTCCGACATGATTTGAACCAAGGAACTTCTAAAACAGTGTTTTGAATAGATTGATCTACAATAAAGGAAAGAAGGGATTAGTATATGGTTTCGGGAAGATTAGAGGAGAAAGAGATAGATTGAATTGGACCTTGTTGAGTGTAGAGGGAAGGATCCATGGCTTTTAGGGCTTTGCGCACAGTGGAACGCTATACCCGTTTCTGCTTGAAAATGGAATTGAGTTCCTCTTGGGTTTTGGTGGAGGATGAGGAGGATCTTATGGCCAAAGGTCTAAGAGTTGTGGGTGATATTGGAAACGGGTCGGGTTGAGATTTTGGGGAAGAAATTGATAATCTTTCTAGTGATGTCGTGATACCGAAGATGCGAGCTCCAATCATTACCAACTACCATCGAAGAGGAGGAGGTTGAATTAGAGAGACAATAGCGACATCGAAAGTAGAAAATCATCGGTGAGAGATAAAATCGACGACAAAAAAAAATATCTTCTGCCTTGACACTAATATTAATAAATATCTTATTACGTGATTCTCAAAATAGAAATGTTTAGTTAGGAATTAGTTTAGTTCTTTTTTGTGAAGTTAATGGTAAGATAGTAATAACAGATATAGAAAGTGTTATGATTCACCAAAGTGTCATAATTGACAATATTTTTATAAAATATGACATTCAAGACGAATTGTTCTTTAAATAATTTATACACTTTTTAATTTTGAGACTTTCATTATAAACTGATTAAAATTTAGATTGAATCTGAGATGCAAGGCATATCACCAACATTAGCAACATTGGATCTGTTTTCTTATGGAGTTAGAGAGTGTAGATTTTCACTTTCTCTCACTAAGATCAATTTACACATCATAAAGCTCATTCTAAGTTGTATAATCGCTCCAAACCATGTTCCTCCAACAATTAAAACATTATGGTTGTTCATAGTATTTAGGAAATAAGATTCCTTTTGTCTACTTTCTCAAACTAAAGTTTATAAGATCTACTAATTAACATTAAGTTGCTCACCCTTTATTTGTGGTAACACTTGTTACTTAAGTCAATATATAATTGTTGTATATTTTGCTGCATATAATTTCAAAGTGGTGTACCAAAAGAATATGGAACAGTTATATATAAATATATTAAAAATTTACATTACCATTTTCACTTATATTATATATATTATTTGCTCCTATACTTTTTATGTTTATCTTACTACTTAATAAAATAACATGGATAAAACTGAAATACTTATTTGAAATTACTAACAGTAAACATATATCATTAACGAATCGTATTAGTTAAAATTAGGATTTGGTAAAATTACTGACGCAGATAATAATTTACCTAGCAAGATGGTATTTAATCTAAACGACATTTATTAAACTAAATTGAAACCAAAATTTATAATAATTTGAATGCATATAAAAGTTTTATATATCGAGTTTCGTAAAACCGAATAATATAATCAAAATTAATTATAATTTATATCTATTTTATTAATTATATAGTAAAATATATTTAAGTTATTTAAAATCTATAGTATTAATTAAAATTAGTTACTTATGATTATTTAAAATTTATTTATATGTAAAATTGACCGAACCAATATATATTTAATTCCAAATTAATATATTTTTAAAGAACAAGAAATTGAAATCCAAATAAACTAAATAGACATAATAATTGAATGTACGTTCCTAGTTATTATTAAGAAAAAATTATTATAATAGCGTAGAAAAGTTGAAATATTATTAGAATAACATACCTCTTTCAAAAATGACTAGAATGTTTTCTAAGCCCTAGTAAATTACGATAAACACTCATGTATAAATTTAATTAACAACCAATATCACTAATAGTTATGTTACATAGGCGATTGAATTAGTTGTAATTAACAAATCCACGTCACTAAACTTTATGCCACGTGACTAAGTATTGTGGCTAGGTTAAATGAGCTGCATTAACTAAGTTGTGTTGAATTGTACAGGGGCCAACCACTGAGAGGAGAATCTGTTTCAAATGATAGTGCGTTCTTCAACGTCCTCGTCACTGAAAGAAAGAATTGTCCATAATTAAATGAGCAGCATAAACTGACTCATGTTTAATTGTACAGGGGCCAACCACTAAGACGAGAATCTGTTTCAGATGATAGTGCGTTCTTCAACATCCTCGTCGCTGGAAAAAAGAATAAGCCAGACGGAGCTAGAGGACAATATGGATGGTTGAGTGATATTGTAAGTATACTTCACGACTTACTTGATTAGTAAATAGTTGCGTTATATTATATAGGCGTTTGAGTTATTACTCTTTGATGGTTGTGTTTGTGAGGCTGGTTATATAAAATGTGACGATTGATTTATTTAATATGTGACGGCTGAGTTATGATACGTTACTCTTTTTTTCCAGCATATTGCTGTGTATATTAAACTCCTCATCCTAAATTCCAAGAAAGACTCAACCCCATTCTAGTCTAAGTGCATTGCGTTCGTTGATAGTACGGTCCAAACTTCGTGGATACTGGACTACAAACATTTCAAAATGAATCCTAAATCCTTCAAATTCATTGTCGGATATCAAAATTTGGTAAACGGCATGATGCCATAAGAACTATCGACGAATTTGATGTGGGTGAAAGATGTGGATCACTTGAACGGGGTACTTAATGTTGAAAGATGTGGATCACTTGTATCGACGAAGTTAATGTGGGTGAAAGATGTGGATCACTTGGTAAACGACATGATGCCAGAAGAACTATCGTTAATCTAAGTCAGCCGTTTAACGGCCATATAACTCAGTCATACATTAAACGCGCTATAAAACTATCAAATCCAATGTAAGTTATATGAAACGTGTTAATAAAGATCCTCATTTCAATCCTGAGTGAATATTGATCAAATGTGTGTATCCACTTTATTGAATTTACAAGTTAGAGAAAATTGATAATTCTATTGAGATGTATGTTGATTAATTATATATGATCATATATTTGAATAATGCTATTGAGATATATGTTGATACTCTTACAATTACTTTAAACCTTACATGTAGACCACTTATTTGATTAATCATATATGATCATATATAATATAATATTTTCATATATGAATATTACTCATAATATTCATTTATTAATCAAATATTTGAGTATATGATCAAATATCTAAATATTAATGTAACTATTAACAAATAGAGATTAAACAATAACCAGGATCACATTTAATTTATTCTTGGCCGTTGATAAGATTAGATATAATGGTCCAAATTGTCCTATGACTCTAATTCGCTAATCCATCGACACTCGTATCATCATCTTTTATCGTTGATTATAATCAATCTAACGACTTAGATTAATCCGGCTGTGTAACAAGTTCAACCAAAATTAAATCACAACTAATAAAAATTACAATGTAACTCGACCGTATTTGAAACATAAACAAAATTCAGCCGTTAAAGACAAAATTAAAATTCGTAAATCAGTCTTTGATATAATGTAGCCAAATAATTCAGTCAAACCCTAATTGACAATGTTATTGAGATGTATTTTGGTTAAGCATATGCGATCATATATTTGAATAATGCTATTGAGATGTATGTTGGTATTCTTACAATTACTTTAGACCTTATATGTAGACAAAATATTTGATTAATGATATATGATCATATATAATATAATATTTTCATATCTGAATATTACTCGTATATTTGAATATTCATTTATCAAATCAAATATTTGAATATATGATCAAATATCTGATTATTAATGAAGCTATTAACAAATAGAGATTAAACAATAACCAAGATCACATTTTAGTTATTCTTGGTCATTGATAAGATTAGATCTAATGGTTCAAATTTTCCTACGACTTTAATTCGCTAATCCATCGACATTCAGATCATCATCTTATGTCGTTGATTATAATCAATCCAACGACTTAGATTAATCCGACCGTGTAACGAGTTCAACCAAAATTAAATCACAACTAATAAAAAAATACAACGTAACTCGGTCGTATTTAAAACAGAAACAGAAGTCAACCATTAAAGACAAAATTATAATCCGTAAATCAGTTTTTGATATAATGTAGCCAAATAACTCAGTCAAACCCTAATTGACAACGCTATTGAGATGTATGTTGATTAATCATATATGATCATATATTGGAATAATGCTATTTAGATATTTTTTGATCCTCTCACAATTGCTTTGGGCAATACATTAGATCAGATATTTTATTTATCATAGATGAACATATATTTGAATTCTAGATCAAACGTTTTCTAGTTCATATTAAATCAACATATATCTCGATAGCATCATACAAATATACGATCTAATGTATTATATCTAGATGTATGTTGATCCTCTCACAATTGCTTTATACAATACATTAGATAACATATTTTATTTATCATAGATGATCATATATTTGAATTCTAGATAAAATGTTGTCTAATTCATATTATATCAACATACATCTCGATAGCATTATACAAATATGCGAGATAATGTATTATAAGCTAATACATACATTCATTAATCAAATGTATTCTAACTCATATAAACTTACTAAATTTAAATAATATAATTAATTCATATTGAATATTACTCGTATATTTGATTAATAATCAAATTATCAACAAATAGAGATTTTACAATAGCTAGGATAAAATTGATAAACAATCCAACAGCTAATATCAAACCAAAATTACTCAGGCGTAATTAAACCATAAATCCCCCGTTAAAGAACAATTATACTTCATAAATCAGCCGTCGATCGTACCACAATAATTCATCACACTAAACCATATGCTCTAAATAATATTAACACATTAGCACAATACCGTAAATAATATTTTAAAAATATTAACCCTATACCATAAAATAATATAATATTACAAGTTGATATGTCTTATTACACAACTATTATGTCCTATTAGTCAACTATTAATGTCTTATTAGGCAGCTATGATGTCATATCACCTGAGAAATAATGTCTTTTACACTACGAACGTAAAAGAACAATTTGGCACTAACATGGAGAAAATATGGAACGTGGTAGTTTCAAATTTCATATTTATCGACCGAGTTATCTAGTTATTATTTACATCGTGGCAGAGGTATGGAACAAAGTTATTCCATAAGTTAGACATATATTTGAAAATTTGCTAACCCGTAAATCAGCCGTGAATAGCATCTGTAATTTTTGTTTTCTCTTATGTCGTTGATTATAATCAATCCAACGGATAAGATTATTCCAGTCTTTAATTTCTTTTTTCTCTCCTCTTTGTCTTCTTTCTCTTTCTCTTCCTCTTTGTTTTTTCTCTTTTTCTTCGTCTTTAAATCTTCATTCTGGACCGTTTCTTCCCTATGCTCTTTCACTTGTCTTTTCTCTGGCCTCCTCGCCCTACTTTCGAAAGGGCTTTCTCATGGAGTCTGATAATGACATCTCCGACACATTGCTCGAGTATCATTGTCTTGTCAGACATAATTAAACTAAGTCGTATCAAAACTCATACATAATTAAACTAAGCCGTATAAGAACTCAGACATAATTAAACTAAGTCGTATCATAACTCATACATAATTAAAATAAGGCGTAACGAAACTCAAATATTTCTATTGATGTACGTGAAGATAACTTGTGCATGTTCAAATTCCCTATTAGTAACTTGCGCATGTTCAACTTATGACGGTTCATAACTAGTGGCTCTTCAATACTTGCGTATTTATATGAAATCATTAGTTCACATCTCCATCACTAAGAATCTAAGATTGTCGAAAAGTCTCACGAAGCAGACATCAGTGGTGAAACGTATGAAGTCAGACAATGTGGAAGATGATGCATCAAAGGAGGTGGAGAGCCCATTTTGTCTACCAGAAGAAGCGGTTTACGCTTCGATCACAATGGTGCTACCTGCTGGACGAAGCTCTACACCGAAAGACCAGAAGAATGTCAAGGTTCTTCTCAATTTTTTTTAGGACGTTCTAGAGCGTATTGATAGCACATAGTTTTGTGTTGTTTGTTTTTCCATTACACAGTCAAACCCTACGTTATGTATTGTTTAACTCAACTCTTTCTTTGTATAACTTAGTTGTATCCTAAAAATTGAACGGGGTAGTTTCAAATTTCATATTCAATGGCTGAGTTATCTAGTTTTTATTTACATCGTGGCGGATGTATGGGACAAAGTTATTCCAGAAGTCAGTCGTATTAGAAAATTTAGAATATCATCTGTAATTTCTTCTTTCTCTGTTGCCGTTGATTATAATCAATCTAGCGGATAAGTTTATTCTAGTCTTTAGTTTCTTATTTCTCTTCCTCTTTGTCTTATCTCTATTCATCTTCGTCTTTAGAAGGAGTTGCATTTCTTTGTTGTAATCAAAGCAAACCCTCATTCTGAACCGTTTCTTCGCTAAGACTCTTTCTCTTTTCTTTTCTCTGGCCTCCTCACCTTACTTTCAGAAGGGCTTTCTCATGGAGTCTGATAATAACATCTTCGGCTTTATCTCAAGCCTTCTGTTTTGTCATCTATCTGTACTGATCGACGGTCACATGTCCTATAGAATACTTTCATATATGCAAGCTTTCAGATAGTGACCCTCGGGCCGTGGAGTGGTGGGCGAGGTGGTTTTGGAGCGGCAAGCTTCACCGACTGAGATTGATCACCGGTGGTTTTTGTGGCATCTAGAGGAGGTGATCATCCCTTTCGAGAATTCTTTGGCAATCTTTGATGCCTTGCAGCTTCATCAGCGGTGTTTTTT
>OVAO01004353.1:0-10298 GCA_900406285.1 Biscutella auriculata
CGTATTGGATGAAAATAAGCACATAGAATTAGGACTTATCACCTGAAATCTACTTATTTCTGATCAACTGCCTAGTCTCTATAAGTTTATGGATCTAGGGTTGATGATAGCTTAGATCTATTGCTTTTGATGTTCTGTGTTAATCTTTCATATATCTTCACTTGATTAGTGTGTTTAATGCTANGTGTTTAATGCTAGTTGGGACTTAACTAATCTCATCTTGATCTTAGGTAGATTATCATCCCAAGAGGTTCTTGATAAAGTGCCTGAATGAACTGATCTTGTGCTATTTGAATTGAACATCAATTGCATGAAATCGACAACTTGATTCGCTGCCCTAGTTCATAAGCTTAGCTTTCATTTTGTTTCAAGCTTTCATTTAGTTTCGTTTCCATTTCTGCTTTTCGTTTACTTTCTGCTTTTGTTATCTTAGTTTTGTTCTCTTTTATTGCTTAATAGGATTGTTAGTGAAAGAAAATTTCCTACTTGACTTAGACTAAACCGATTCTCTATAGCTCTAGTGTTTTGTTAATCACTCCCAGATTGGTTCGACATTTTCCCGTTACTATACTACATTCGATTGATAAGTACCCCTCTTCATCTAAACCACCAATCTTTACCTCACTCTTCTTAAAAAATAAGGGCGTGTGGGGGTAAAGATCCTCTTACCAAATTGGCGTCGTTGCCGGGGATAAGATCCACTTAATAATTTGGCGCCGTTGCCGGGGATAAGATCCACTTATCAGATGCTTAGGCCTAGAGTTCAAAATCGTCAACCATACAAATTCTGGATTCATACACAAATCTGGAGGCAGGTTATAGGGAGTCACAATCACGACCATAGAGAATGATTGCGTGACATACCAAAGAGGTTAAAACCATCTGTGCACAACCCGAGGTAAACGTTCATTGGTTCTCCAGCAAAAGTATGATGTTTATGCTGAAAATTTTTCCATTCTGCTCCATCGGATGGATGAATCATTGTTCCCTCCTCTGACTCATGCTCTCCGTGCCATCTCATTGCAATAGCATTCTGCTCCGTCTGATACATTATCTTTATTTTGTCCCCAACAGGCAAATACCACATCCGACTGTATGGTATTTTAGTCCGACCACTGCTACGCTTATACCTCGATGCTTGACAGAATCTACATTCATCCAATGATTCATCTTCTTTCTAGAATATCATACAATTCTCGATGCACACATCAATTGTATGATATGGGAGACCTAAATTACGCATCAGTTTCTCTGTCGCGTAATATGAACTCGTCGATTGGTTATCTTTCGGAAAAATCCTCGAAACTAGCTATGTCTAATTGTCTACGGATTTCTCGGACATATTGCGATCGACCTTCAAGTTCATGTAATGAGCCGCTACAGATAACTGCGAGTCCCCTTCATTACAACCATCGTACAATAGATTATTCCCTGCTCCCAACATTGCGAAAAATTCCCTTGTCTCCTCATTTGGAGATTCCTCCTCGTTTGGTAATTTTACTGGGTTTTGGTAACCGTGATCATTAATATGATCGTCTTGGTTATCAAGGTTCAATGTTCTATTAAAGGCATCGTGAACCATTTCTACGTATCTATCACCCATATTATATTTACCCACAACTTCTTGATTACGATCACTATGACTAATTGGTTGATCGGTATTGACATAATTTGAACTTGTTCCTAAATCAACATTTATTTCCTCCCTATGTCTATACCAAACGTAATAATCCGCCATAAATCATTTCCCTAACAAATGCTGCCAAACTTTACGTCCCACCAAAAAAAATTTTGTTTTTGCAATTGCTACATGGACAATTAAACATACCTCCACTTTCGTAGTCGCATCTTTTTACAACCACAGTCGTAGTAAAAAATGTAGTTTCGTATTTGCGACTCCACTTTCGTAGTCGCAAATGTAGTCACACATTTTCGACTCCACATAAGCAGTTGCACTTTTGGGACCGTTTTTGGACTAAAGGTTTGGAGTTACAGATTAATCGCACTTTAGTCGCAAATCAGTCGCAAATTTTTCCAACCACACTCGTAGTCGCAAATCGTAGTCACAAATCGACTGTTTTCTTGTAGTGATTCCATCAGTCATATCGATGACTTCACAGTTCAAATATCTTTATTCGTTGTCTAGGTTTGTGAACGATATTAGCAAATGGTCATATGCGTGAAACTCCTCAATAGATTCTTGGACGACGTCCACCCAAAAAGTGTGATCACGGATTTTAGGCTTCATCATCATGCTGTGAAGGTCATAAGATATGATTACATCGCCAAAGACAGCTCAATGCTCCCCTTTTTCACGTCAATCACCGCACCTGCTCTGGCCAAGAATGGTCTTCCCAGAATGATTGTATTCTAAGGTTCTTGGTTTATCTGTCGTACCACAAAGTTAGTAGGGATGGCACAACCACTTATAAAGACTGATACGTTTTCTAGCACTCTCTCCGTCCTGCGAGTAGACCTATCCACAAACACGAGGGAACTCCTAGTTGATTTAATATCACACATCCCAAGCCTCTTTGCCACACTTGAGGGCATAAGGCTGACTCCTAAACCTAAATCACACAATTACTTGTCAAATATACGGTTTGTAATAACACATGGTATAGTGAAAGAGCATGGAATGGGCAATTTAAAGTAGTTGTTCTCTGGAAGATCGAGCAACACTCCTCAGTCAACATCATAACCCTAAACTCCAAGCCAACCTTCTCAGTTATGATTTCCTTTCTGTACTTCTTCAACAAAGGGACCATCTTGACCACCTCAACGAAAGGAAGACATACATGCAACTCTCTGATTAGTGTCTTGAGTTCATCGAACACCTTTTGCTCGCCTACTTCTTTGATATTGTTGGGTACGAAATCTTTTAGACGTCTGGAGGCTAGCGAGGTTTGTCGGGCTTGTTGGCCAGAGTTCGATCAAACTCTTCTTCGGTTTGATCAAACTGGGTCGAACCTGAGTCTGGTCAGTCACTTTGAGGTAGGACCAATTGATATTCTAGGAATGGTCTAGTTGTTCGGTCGATCTGAATGGGTCTTCAATCGATCTGGTTGAACTGATTCTCCGACGATTGATGGGTTCGATTAATCTGGAAATGCGATGGATCGGACTGGACTTTAGTTCGATCGAGATGCTCTTGGATCGATCGGTCTTGCACGCTTGGGAATTCCGAGCGATCAAACTGATCCAAGGTTTGACCGAACCTCCAGGTTTTGTTTTCCGAAGATTCGAATGAATCATCTTGTCTCACCATGTAGGGGTTAGATCGATCGAACTCTGTCTCGGTTCGATTGATTCATGTTGGTTTACTTGATTCAACGACTTTCCCGCTTCTAAGGGTGATGTGGGTTCATATAGAGCTAACTTCACTCTCAAACTCTTCAGATATAGATCAGACGTGGTCGTGAAGTCGCTTCTTGGCTACAAGAAGTTGCTAAATAAATAAGAGGGGGTTGACGGAAATGGCTCACGCATATGGTCAAGAAAAGAACTTAGGATCTAGGAACCTAGCTTAGATTTCTAGACTAACTCATCAAACACCTAACATTCATCACTCAATACTAGATTAGAGTTATAGCCAATACAAAATCTACCTTATGTCCCCTTTACTAAACCTCTGAAAATAGGTCCACCCGGGGTCTCATGTGTGAACCTACACGTAACCAAGCTCTTCATGTACTAGCAACGTCACTAATGCTAGCCCTAATAACCTATAAATCCCAGTAGTCCAATCAAATTCTTATACCATCGAACTAGGCAGTCTTAATTAAACAAGGTTTAATAAAGGTTTACTAGACTGATCGCTCAAATTGTCAGGCATAATCGATCAAGTCTAGACTCCCTTAGTTACTGAATTGGGTGATCCAAATTAGTGTTTGTCAGACTTGGATCATCCTAAGCCTTCCAATTTTTCAGATTGAATCCAAGCAACAAATTCAGCCACTAAGGAAGGATCCATATTGTTTACTTTACTCTAAGCTTAAACAAGCATAAAACCTAGCTTACCCTTCTAAGGAAAACCCCATATCCAACCTGTTAAAGAGTTCATACATGGTAGATGCAATCAAAGAGTTCATGATTGAAAGCATTGAACAAAACCTGAAATATAACAAATAACAAGGATTCAAGATACATAGTTGTCAATTCAGATCTATCTCCCTAAGAAAATCAAAGTAAAAAACCCTAGTTGCATAAAATAGTAAATAAAAATCCTAAGTAAAAGCTGTGTCAAAAAGTCCTCTTAAGTTTGTGTCTCTCTCGTGTTTTAATAGTGTCTTTTGAGTCATCAAGATGGAAAGTGGGTTCGAGCTACAAAACTCAAAATTAGGTAAACCGTCATTATAGTTCGATCAAACATCGTGTGATCTCGTCTTCGAATCCCGGTCCTTGCGCTTTCGATCGAACTGTCTCGTTTTGAATCTGGTTCAATCGAACCAAATGTAGTTCGACCGAACTGGATCCCATTTCTTCACTCGATCTTGCATTTTTCGGATCGGATCCAACGTTCTTATTTGGGGTGAGGGTTCGATCGAACAATATGTATTTTGATCAAGTTTAAGCTGAGACAAATATGAATTTCTTTAAATCTCTTTGCAAATGTGTCCAAGAGCTTCATTTCCTCAGATTTCTAGTCGAGACCAGTGAAACCCTAAAAAGAGCCGAAAAGACTTCAAAAGCAAGTTAATAACTCGTTTAGGAATTCATAATCATGCCAAAAGGGCAGATAATAAACTCCTAAAATCAGGATATATCAATGACTCTAAACCAAGAGATGGTATTTAAGAAGAAAAAAGCGAGCTTACTAAGGAAAACTACATAAACGAAAGGACGCACATTTAAAGCCCTAGTCAAGACATTTAAAAGTTACAAAGGAGTAGAAACGTTGGAGGAAAGACGGTTCCCAAGACAAAATGTACCAAAATACCCTCAAAAGGGGTCGATGAAAACAAAAGGCCTACGACCCACACATAGTTCCAAAGCAATAACAATCTTGAAGGAAAAAGATCATGTGGAGAAAATTATTTTCTAAGGGTTGACTTCGGTTTCCTCGCAGAGGGATGCAACCTGAAAAACGGCCTGACTCAAAGGCGCCGACTTCATACTCTCGAGTTGGGGAAGAAGAACAATAATCTTACTGTCGAGCAAATCCATCACGCTTAGGGGAACCCCAATTCCCTTATTGATAAGAGCAAGAGTCTCTTGAGTCTCGACGTGTTGCACATACGATAACTGAGCTTGATATAGTTTCCCCGTACGAGCACATACTACTAAACTCGATAAAAAGAGCATGTATGAAATCCTCCACCCTTCCAGCACGCTGCCTAGAAGCTTCCAAGAGGCTCTCATATGAAGCTCTGTGAGATTCAAATTTGGCAAGCAAGGCTTGAAGGCATTGCTCCGCTAAACCGAAAGATTCGACATGAGCTTTGGATTCTGGAAGCAGGCCATGATGCTTCGCTAACCTAAAAGATTCGGCCCGAGCTTCAGATTTTGCTAGGAGAGCCTTGAGTCATTTTACTTCACCTTTGAAAAGCTCAACCTTCTTCTCCACATCTAAAACCCGTGACTCCCAACCGCTGCCTTCTCGACGAGATGAGCCTCCATCGAGCTATCTTAAGACACAGTGGAGACCAAATCGCTAGTTCCCTAGGAAACATTCAATAAACGTTCCTAGGTCTAGACAATTCAATTTTGGAAGGATGTAACTTGTTAGGCATAGAATGAAAAGTTCATAAGAAACCCAAAGATTAGGAAACAAATCGAATTGTCCAAAACACCTTAACAAAGCGTCAAGCAAACTTCTTGTAGAGAGCAAACTCAACAAGATCATCAACATGCAGAGCATGCGCAATATCACCATCAATAGAGCAACATATAGGAGCACACACTACCGTTTCCTCAACAAAGGGCTTGGGAATCTTATAGCTGAAACAAATAGAGGGAGCATCAAAATGAGTCTTAGGTTGACGACATGAACATTTGTGCATGATTGGCGTGTCGTCAACATCTTTATCATGAGGTCGCTTCTTAGATCCACAAGCATTGTGATCAACATGTGTTGGGGAAGAGCTGCTAACCCCCCCCCCCCCCCCCCCCCCCCCNCATGCAACCATTACGACGAACCAACGAAAAGATTAGACTAGTCAGGAGATGATTCTCTATCTAGAGAAACATAGGGACAAGGCGCATACACGAGCAAAGGATATCATGAAGCCTTTAGAGTCCTAGAAGAAGAGGTATTCTTGTGCAAACTAGAATTACCCTCTTTCTTCAACGATTTAGTCAAGGCAAAGTTCTTGGAGATTGGAACACACATAGCTCCTAAGTGAGAAAGACAAGGCTAAGCTTAGCAGGGAACAAAAAAATACAGAGAAAAGACATTTACTAGGACGAAGATTGGCAAGACGTCGCGAAAAAGAGACTGATCAACTTCTAACCATGATCGTTGGGGAAGTGCTCTTATAGCCGCAAAGGTCTCGCCAAAATCGGCAGGCTTGTTAGAGAAGTCGTGGCGGACTAAAAACCAAGAAGACAAGAGTAAGAAAAAGAGACACAATGCATTAAACAAGCATTTCCTAGGAAAACTACCACATTCCGGAACGTTCCACTGAGATCTATACACCACTAATGGATCAAGATCAGTCGCTTTGTTTTGCCACACAACAAAGTAACTATGGCGCCAACTTTTGATCTTATTCGTCGAATCGAAGGTCACCATATACCTAGATCGAGGTCTCAGATAAAATAACCCATGTACAGATTTATGAATCACGAAGGAGGTGAACTCTTGGAGAATCCAAGAACAGAAATCAATCTAACTTTCAGCGGCAAGGACCAAAAGCCCGACAATCTGATGTATCCCGAAATACATGAGTTGGGAGAATGCTCTCTTCCGACGAGAACAATACGAGATCAACAACTTTGGGAGGGGAAACCATAACCCATTGATCATAAAGAAGGATTCATAGAGACATTCAAACCTAGGAGGAGAATGCCACGACCTCTCGCTCGACGAAGGAAACCTAATGTCATCCTGAGAGATGTGGTAGTAAGCACGCATATGAACTATGATCTCTACCGTCGAACAGGAAGGACCTATCGGAGTAGTAGTTGAGCGACGGGATTGCTCCTCAACATTCAAACTATCTGGACACATGGTGGATTCATCCTTACTTGTCTCTATAAGAGAATCATCGGACACAAAATCGTCATCCTGCCACTCCGACATCTCCACCTCGATACCCCCTTCCTAAAAAACTGCAACAAGGTCAGGGGTAACTCTTCCCTCTATCTCGACCTCGTTCTGCAACGAAGCATTCAAACCAAAATTTCAATCCGCCATTTAGACAAAGTAAAAAGAAGTTGAAGAAAAGAACCCAAGAAAATCTCCTAAAACAGTCGAAGAGATGAAGCTAGAGAGAAGGCTTTACAAAAGGAAGTGAAGAGTAGCTGGCTAAAATCGGAGGAATCAAACAAAAAGACAGGTGCCTCAGCCTGTATTTATGAGGACTGGTAGTCGAGATATGCAAAAAGATACGACGCTTCGTGGAAAAAAAGCTGAAAACCAAAGAGGCGCCAAATCAAATCACATCCAAGTCTGCATAATTAACCCAAGCAAAGGTTTGATCCAATGAACTTAAAAGGGGAGGGACTTACTGTTAGTGATGGGCTACACACCATTTCAAGGATCGGCCCATATCCGATTCGTCCCAACTTCAACCCTAGAAAGAAGAGCTACTCAATCTAGAAGATGTTGGGCCCGAGTCGAGGGAAGGCCCAATCGCAGATGATGACTTATGGTAAGCCGGTTCGAAAAGCAGAAAGCTAAATCAGACATTTCTCTATAAATAGAGAACAATGCACACTAAGAAGAAGGAAGAAAAAATACAGGAGAGTTCGCTAGAGAGAGAGAGATTATAGAGAGTTTAGAGAGTTGATTTAGAGACTCGCATCCAATCTCGCTTGTATTCAATCTATGCGATTCACGAGCTCTATGAAGATCTTCATATGAACATTGCTCGCAATATGCCAAAGATTAATACTCAATAAATTGTCGATTAGCTCGGCTCCACTTTGCGAGAACTCTCTATCTTCTTTAATTTCTATTTTACTTTACATGTATTTATTTTCATATACTTTGTTTCTCGTACCTCGGTTTATTTTACCGTACTTTCAGCTCGTTTACATTCCTTCACTTTATATTTCAGTGATCGCGGCTACTGTAACTTTACACTTTCAACTCCTTATTTTACATTATTTACATTTTAATCTTTTATTTTCAATATATACTTTCGACTTATTGTTCAAGCTAACTATAACTTTAATCTATGTTTGAATCTAACATAAATCTAAGTAGAATTGTCACTAACTTCCACTGAGACACTCACATTTTAATAATCAATTTCTAAAAATGTTTTCTATTGACATATGACCCAACTGGAGACGAAAGCCAAGACTTTGTGAAGTAATTTTTTTTGTTTATCTGTCTTTGTGAAGTAATTACATGTTGTGATTATTGAATATTTCCCTGTTACAAAAGTTGTTTTTAATCTCTTTTTGCGAGGGAAATAGTTAGCTTTAGAAGCTTCTTTGTAACCACAAACAATTTCATATTTTAGTGAATTTATTCACATCCATTTAAAAACTCGAAATTTCTGAGTCAAGATATTACAATTGCATTCAAAAACGGTTTACTGAGCATTGTATTTGGAGAACATGTTATAAAACTATATGATATGCTATTTTGATTACATTGTGCTAAACATTTAATTAAAACTATATCATTTAAATAAACTATGTATTGTGTCAAGGACTTAGGGTCCAAAAATATATGTTAATTTTGTTAGCTGAGCAGTTTTTTATTTTTATTTTTAATCGTATCTACTATAGCCAAAATAAATTAAACATTTAAAGTTTTTGGTCACTTGTTTGGTGGAATCCGCCATAAATAGGGCTACGTAGATATCGACAAGATATGAATATACATATATCCAAATTGTAAATAAATTTTACCTATTGATAATTGGCTCGATGGTGGAACGAACAGAAGAAGACAAGCTGTACAGTTTACTTAAAATGTTGAGAAGCCTATACAAAAACATAGTTAGGTCCCCAAAAATTCGAAGACATTTACAGTTACCTACGTTTACGCATATAAATGCATCTACATATTCATGCATTAATACGCAATGCAAACGTATATAACACAAAATGATTATAACATGCCACGACTCATACGGCAAGTTTCGTACACTGGACCGTTCTATGAATAGATCAGTCCAAACTAACTAACTGTACTATATGTAGTGTAGTGATGTTTTCGATTCGATAAGTGGAAGACTTAATCATAGAATTTGAGGACAATACTATCAAGACAATCATGCCTTACAACTATAGATGTCTTTAATAGAAAGAATCTTGTCATTTATTTACTCCACAATGCTCTCTTGATATCAGTTTGGATTTTTAGTGTGTTTTTGTTTTAGATAAACCTTTTGCTTAACGACTGTACACTCTTCTTCATGGTCCATCTCTGTCTCTTGGAGCCTAGCTACTACACATCTACACTTAAGTAACACCCTCTACAATTCGTGCTACGTGTCTCATCTTCCTATTCTTCTAATTCTAGATTTGCACAACACATTCATATAACACACGCACTTATTGTAAGTTTGATATCTTTCTTTTTGAATAGGTTTAGTATATAGCAAGTTATATATATACAATGGGAGAGATATGATCTAAGTTATAGTAAGAACGGTAGTTTCCATAAATGAGTAGAGGAGAATATTGTGATTGAATCAATGATTTTGTGGGATCCTTTAACATGTCCCTCAAGATGGAGGTGTGGGTGTAACTCCAATCTTGCAACGTACAATGTGAATTGATTGCGTGGCAGTGATTTTGTGAGGCAGTCCGCAAATTGATTTGTGAACATGAGCAACCCGCAAGGTCTTGTTTTCAATATGTCCGCGGATAAAGTGGTAGTCATGTGCAACATGTTTCATGCGCGAGTGAAAAACATGGTTTGCGGATAAGAACGTGGGGCCGAGGTTGTCGAGTAGATAATAGGGACATGCTGGTGTGTTATACCGAGCACGATGAGGCGATTACAGAGCCAACGAATCTCAGCGGAAGTATTAGCAATTGAGCGATACTCAGCTTCTGTACATGATAATAGGATTTTAACCTACTCCTTATTGTATTAAAGAGAGAACTAATACCACTATTATGGTCAAATGTAGTATAGTGGTTTTGGATACAAGTATCCGGGGAAATATCGA
>OVAO01004354.1:0-10298 GCA_900406285.1 Biscutella auriculata
CATTTACTAAAATGGTATTAGAGTAGATTCATTTTTTCGATTGTGGAAAACCCGTGGATGTCTAGTCCCACGATAAAACTCTATGCTTCAGATGTCCAGACGATAAAACTCTATGCTTCAGATGTCCAGACTAACTAACACAATTTCTCTTGAGGGTTTTTGCTCAGGGAAATCGATACCCAATGTCTTCAAGCGGTCCTTCTTTTATACTCATCATATTTTCCTTTTTCTTTGCTTGTAGATAGACTTGAATATTCCCCTTGTTTATCTCTTAGTTAGTTAGAGAATGTTTTCCTATCTTGATACATCCTTAATTTTTCTTTTCGGTTTGAATTTACATCTTCAATCTCCCCCTTTTTAACTTAGTTGTGGTCTTGAATACTTTATGTGTGATGTCTTGAGTGATTCCACTTATAAGTCTAAAAACCTTTCAAACAATACTTTAAGTTTTGACTTGTAGAATCAAAACCGAAAACAAAAGCACCTGCTCATAGTACGGTGTATAAAAAAATTTTGAACGGAACCCCATAAAACTCCCCCATAGTCTTAAAAACAGAGACTCAACCAAAATCAATAATCGTCCTATAGTCTTAAAGGCAAAAGCAACCCAAGTAAAATGTAGAAATTCAAGAACCAAACTCCCCCAAAGTCTTTCTCCCCCATAGTCAAGGCCACAACCAAACTAACATCATTCTAGACGTTGTAGGATGTTTTGTAATTGTTTGATCGTTCCTTTGATGACCTTGCGATCAGCTGATGTGGAGCTTTCACCCGTTGGAACTAGCACATACACTCGAGTGTAGCCCCATATCACCAGTTCTTCGTCATATGAACTACCAGTTTGGGCTACATGCTTAGAGTCGAACCTCAACAACTTCTTGATCAGTTGTGTAGGCTTATGTGTTGATCCTTGTATTGTCTTTTGATCCTGTATATATAGTCCCTAAGTATTCACTCACTCTCTTCTCCTGAAAGTACACTTTTGGCTGTTGCAGGATCTCGTTAGTTCCTAGAATAATGTTTTGCTACATATTAATTATACCATAAACCAATGAGGGAAATGACAAACTGAAACTGGTGATGTTGTTAGCTTGGTTGGCTTGGTTGAGTTTGACAATCCCTCCACTCCACCGAGTTGTCGAGTAAATATTTGGGCCTTAGTTTTTAAAGCCCATTAGCCGTGTAACATAAGTTTACGAAGTCCATCAACCATTTATTCGCACCGACTTCAAACCATCAAAATATACACAAAATTCAAATAATGAACATCTCTATATTATTATTTTAGAATCACTTTTAAAAATATAACATTTATATCAGTAAAATATTATATAATATATCATTGAAATAAAGAATAAACTAAAAATATTCATTAAGGGTAAAAATTGAAATGCGTGTAATTTTCATTAAATGTAAAACTGGAAATATGTATATAAAATTGATTTTATATAAATAGTTATAAATATAGTATATATATAATATATCCAATAAATACCTAATAGATATACAAAATAAATTAATTATTATAATACATGATTTATCTTTTAGTAACAAGAAAATATTTTTAAAACGTGATATAGACATATATACACATAAATAATTTCAAAATTTTGAAATTATTTAAATATATAATTTTGATTTTTAAAAATATTATAGTTATAATAATTTAAACTTCATCTTTTTAATATATTATATTCAATTAAAATAGATTTGTTGGAATTATTATATAAATATTACTATAAATTTACAATATTTTAAAAGAAATTATCACAAAATATTTCAATTTATATCAAACATTTATCTCTTTATATTTTCTAAAATCTAAATATAATATTTAAANTATAAATTTACACGATATTTAAAAGAAATTATCACAAATATATTTAAATTTATATCAAATATTTATCTCTTTACATTTTCTAAATCTATATATAATATTTAAAAATATGTTTGTAAATAAATTATTGTAAATTAAATAGATCTAACAAATATATAAAAGAAGTTATTTTTTAATATTTTATTATCATTTTTAACAAGAAACGTTTATAACAAAAATTACAAAAAATATTTTATATTATNGTTTATTAATTGTAAATCAAATAGATCTAACAAATATATAAAAGAAATTATTTTTTAATATTTTATTTATCATTTTTAACAAGAAACGNAATCTAAAAGAAATATTAAAATAAAATAAATATAAATAACCTGAACTTCTAAGATTTTTCCAAGATAAATCTAAGATTATTTTTAATATTAATATTAATTCTTAATATAAATAATATTTTTAATAGAATCCATAATATATTTTACTCTTAGAATAATATCTTTATAATATTACTTCAGACTTATATTTATAACATTAATTAAAATTTTAGGAATATTACATCTTATGCTAATATAAAAAGTAAACAAAAGAATAATATTCAGATAATAAAAACGTGAAGATAATTAATAGTCCAACTTTGATTTTTAATGGGTTTAGATGACAAAAAAAGAAATTAATAGTCCAACAGGTTGACCCACATATAAATTATGGTTGAAGTGTGCATATAGTTCTTAAAAATAAACAATTAATATAACCAACTATTATTAATATTTAGTACAGTATTTCAACATTATATAAAATTAACAAAAAATTATTCATTAATATTTCTTAAATATTATATATCTAAATTTAAATATCAAGCAATACAAAATTAAAAATCATAATTTTTTGTTTTAAATTCATCCCACATATAATGCTAGTAAAACTCTAATATATACTAAAAAGAAACTCATATAGATAAAACCAAATTGATTACAAGGATTAAATAAAACAATTTGATACAAAATAAAACTGTTCTATATGAGAAAAAAATTGTTTTCGGTATTCTTAGATTATTCAAGAGTAATCATTAAATATTATCCAACATACTTTAGAATATTCTCTAATTATTATCATTAATCGTTATTCTAGAAATTCCTCTAAGCTTACAAATCTTAATATTTATAAAATAATCTATAATAATTATTATTACTCGAGAATTCTAAAAACTTAATTTTCTACTTAATTTAGAATTCTCTCCAACCATGAGATATAGATGGAATTCTCCGACAAATCTCTCTCTTCCCAACTTAGTCTAAAGCTGTCCCGATACCAATGTCTTAACAACAATCTTTAAATTTCTTGATTGGTAACACTTTAGTCATGATATCTGACCAATTTTCATTTATGTGTACCTTGTCAAGATGTAGAAGTTTTTCTTCTAGAACTTATCGAATCCAATGATGTCTTATACATTCTTCTAGCGGGAATGCAACGATGATTTTTTTGCTACGTGAATAACACTCTGGTTATCACATACCACAATATATTTTTTTGTTCTATTCCCAGGTCGCATAAGAAGTTCTTCATCCACAACATCTCTTTGCAAACTTCAACAACTGTGATGTACTCTGCTTCAATGGTGGACAAGTGATGAGAGTATTATTTACTTTCATCTAGCCTATATTAGTGATAGTTTTGATGCCATTATTGAGCCATTATTGACTTAACAATGAATATCTTTAGATGTTTTTATAAGTTTATAGGTTTTTGAGCAAAATGAGTGATTTGAGTGGAAATGCGCTAAAATTGTCAAAACCGAGCTCAAAATAGAAAATTTCACAAGTTCCTAATAAGATACAAACACGAGGCAAGGTTGAGCTTAAATTAAAGCTAGAGACGTATGGTTTCCCCAAAATTTTTTCTCATGCCATTTGGAACTCTAGTCTGGAAGTTACACTAATTCTTGCAAAAGTTGTCGAATGAACAGATCGATAGCCATCAAAGACCGAATTATTTGAGCTATCTACATACCATAATGTGATGCGGGCCTATTATGGATGTAAATATTTTAGTTAGGTTTCTAAAGCCACCTAGTATGCATCATTCCATGTAGTATGACCCAAGAAATCTCATCTGGGTCGCATACCTATCATTGCATCACCTAAGTCGTGGCCAATCCACTTTTGATCGATCAAATGTGCGACCCTGACAGAGCCTGTTATGGATCTTCTCGAAGACTCTCTCAAAACGTAAAATGGAAAAGATTAAAACTTGTTACGTACTCCTCATCATTGAATGGATGCAATATTCTTCAAGCAACAAAAATTGAAAGTCTTTTGCGATATTGCCATTGCCATTTCACTTAAAGGGAACCCTAGCTCACCTCCTCTGCCTTCTACTCTATAAATACCTTATTTTAAGTTCTTTTAGACACTACAAGAAATCAGTGGATTAGCCACTACGGTTTGCGACTACAGTAGGACGATTTAGCGACTTCTTCGCGACGACATCAAAGTCGTAGCTTAGTAGTCGCAGATCTGCGACGACAGTTGCGTCATCGCAGACTAACAACTACCTTCGCGAAGACGAGGACGTAGTGGCAACCGTTTCGTCGTAGAGTAGTCGCGGATTAGTCGCACAATATGCGACTAATGCGTGACTGCGGTCAAACGTCGCAGACGTAGTCGCTGCGTGGCCGCAATATCTACGACTAAAGAGAGATTACTTTCTGTGTCGCGAATGTAGTCGCAAAGTAGTTGCAAAAGTGGGTATGACACATGTAAAATACGATTTATTTAGGTGTATCTAACATTTGCCACTGACAATGTAGTCGCGAATGTAGTCGCAAAATAGGTTATATATATGTGCCCATGATATTTTTGGCTTTCCAAAAAAAAAAAAACATCAAGATTGTTAAAAAAAATAAATAATGATAAATCCTTAGAATCTTAGAGAGTGGATGTACCGAAGAATCGATGAACAAACGAATAATATTTCTGCGGAGTTTATGGCGAGAGTGGAATAATTCATGAATATGGCAAGCAATCAGGGAATTATGCAAAGTAGCGGGGGTAAGTTTTACCGTCCATGTGCTACTTGCAAGAATGAAAAATTTATAATCGGACGTAAAATTTGGACGCATTTATATAGTAGGGGATTTATGCCAAATTATTATATCTGGTATAGACGTGGGGAGGAAGTTAATGTTGATTTGGGAACAAGTTATAACTATGGGAATTATAATCAACCAAGTTGTAATGATCATGAAGAAGGTGTGGGTAACATTGCTGATGGATATGTGTCGATGATTCATGATGCATTTAACGAAAGGTTAGTCTTTGATGATAACCAAGTCGATCATCATAGTTTTATAATGATCATGACATTTATCAAACCCCGGAAGCACCAAATGAGGAACCTCCAAACGACGGTTGCGCAATTGAGCCATTACTCTACGACTACAGTAATTCTGCAACGCATTTCGTAGTCGCAGAATGTAGTCGCAGATCAACAACTGGTCTACCGTAGTCGCAATAAACTCTCAGATACGTGACTATTCCGCGATCACTCGTTTTTGCGACTAGAAATTAGCGACTACGGAGTTTAGTCGCATAGTGGTCGCATATATGTGTTTTGCGACCACTGTGCGACTAACTCCGTGGTTGCAAAGTTGATGTTTTCTTGTAGTGAGAGAGCTTATCAGTTCTTAGATTATTAGGTTTAGTTTAGGGTTTTTGAGTGGAGACAAAGAGGCCAAACCTCTTGTCTCAGTATGCTCGAGTTCCTTAAATTTCACTGACTTGTTTCTTCTCTTTTACCAAGAAATAAACTCTCTATTTCTTCTTCTCTTGCTTATTTTTTACTACGGTGATACTCGTGTGTGCCAAGGCTTTGTCTCTCTTTACCTTAGATCTTCTAAACCGCCTTCTAGTGTGGGAGATAGATCACGACTTCTCTTTGTCACACTTGAATGGTTTGTTCTTGAGGTCGAGAGCTTCAAGGCTTATTTCCACGAGTTACTTATTGTTTGGCTTGCTGTTCTAGTTTATTTTGTGTTTTTTCATAAAAACCTGAAGCTTCTTAGGGTTTAGATTCAGTCTCTAGGTTCGCCCATTAGTGAGTCGAAGTTGTTAAGCCAAGTTTAGTCGTTTTGTTCCATAATTTTAGCATCATATTTGTATAGTTAGGATTGCATTTAGGTCCTTTAGGATTGCATTTAGGTCCTTTAGGATTGCATTTGCGCATATTTTCCATTTCTAGTGATTGGAGAGGACTTAGCCAAGATTTAGGATCAAACCAAGCCATATGGAACCAACAGCCAACACATTGGACTTGTGCATCAGTCACGCAATGCCAATACGCATGATGAAAGACCACATCGGAATCACGCATATTCCATAGGAAATTTATTTCCCTAGAGGTGTTTGATAGAATGCTTGAGCAAACAAATGCATGCTAAGTGAGATATTTCCAAGATATTGTGTTAGGGTCATTTGGTAGTTAGATGGAATTGACATTAATGTTTCCTAACCGTGTATTTAGCCAAGAGATTATGTGGGTGCATGCTTAGGATAAGGATTTCTACCATGAGAGTGGATTAATCTAGGTTAGGGACTCCTAGACTTAAGACTAGCTTCAAATTATTAGAATTGAGCATCAATTTCCTGAACTTAATCACCATCATCAACCGTTGATCCATTTGCTTAGAGTTTCATATTGTTCTAAGTCTTCTCTGTGTTATTTGCTTTGAATTATTGCGATCGACTTTATGTTTTGGTATTCAATCATATTCACTTAGGATTGTTAGTGACAGTTTCAATTCTTGATATGCCTAGACTAGTTAACTTTTTATAGGCTGATTAATCTAGTTACATCCCGATTTAGTTTGACATATTCATACCTTGCATTCAAAACACTAACAATCTTTACTCAACTATTCTAGACAATATTATTGTGTGGGGGTAAAGATTCTATTATCACCAATCCTCTCTTTGGTTCATTTGCACTCACGGCTCACCTAGGTTGGGTCTTTCTCTTGCTTGTTGTAATGAAGATTTCTTCTTTTTTATTAACCCTACCACACATGTCTATCTCAACAGTATTCATGTGTGAGTAGTAGGTATTTGGGTCTAGGGAGTTTCTTTCAAGGAACCGTGATCTAGACATGAGTTGGTTCGGTCTATAAGAGTGTTGCCTAAGAGTCTTCTCTCAACCCGCATGTAATGATTGGCTAGGCTTGATCATCTAGCCAATGACCCAAGGGACATTTCATAGGGGAAAAATCCCATGAGAATACCGAGACCATTTGTTGAGAGAGCAACCGAGAAGAACTTTACATAGGGGAAAAATCCCATGCCTAGACTTCCCTCAAGGGTCTCTTGGTTTTGAGCAAATCGACTCAGTCCCGTAATAATGCTTTGACCACCAGGAATGAATTTGATCGCCCTTGGTTATTTCGGCTGTGTGGTTAAAGGTCCTAATGCACCACGAGAGTGGGGTAGAGCCAATCAACCATTGTAGAGCTCAAGATGGTACACTAATGTCAATCTTAGAACCGAACCAACTAGATCATGAGATTCAAGAGTGGAATCTCCCAAAGACCTAACATTTTAGTTATTATTAAGTTTCCATATTTCCTTTGCTTTTTTCCATTTCTTTGCTTGCACTTTTAGTTCTAGATTAAAACAACCAAAACCCAAAAACCTTAATCGACTTAGTTCTAGACATGTTTATGTTTAAAGTACTAAACTTCTCTGTGGATTCGATCCCTAAGTACTCAACTGATATAGCTGTGTACTTGCAACCAGTGTGGTGATGAGGAAAAAATTAATTAAAACCTCTAGTTAAAATAAAACCACATCAAGTTTTTGCCGTCGATGCCGAGGAAGTTTTAAGTCTTTAGAATCTAGATTAAGATATATTGTCTAAGTTTTCATTTTCAAGTTTAGTTCTCATTCACGTTTTAATTTATTTTGCAGTTATGATACAAAGAAGTCAAAGATCAAAGAACCTCATAAGCCTAGATCAGCAAGAACTCACGAAGCTTCAAAGGGAGACAAACCGAAAGAAACGCCAAGCTAAGATGAAAGTCGATCCAACCATAGACGAAACGCCTACTGATGGGTGATTTCTTTTGCTATCAATTTTATCAGAGGTTTTAATTAACCTTTTCCTCGTCACCACACTGGCTGCAAGTGCACAACTGTGTTAGTGAGTACTTAGGGATCAAATCCACATAAAAGTTTGTACTTTAGGACTAAATGTGTCTAGAGCTCAGTTGATCAGGGTTTGAGGTTTTAGTTTTGGCTAAGACTAAATAAATAAGAAAATAAGCAAGAAAAGGAATTAATCATGATAAGAAATAAGCAAGAAAAGGAAACAATGCGATAATCAAATATGGAAACTTTATAAATTTAAAAATGAGGTCTTTGAGAGATCCCTTTGGATCCCATGATCTAGTGGAACCAGTTCTAAGGATGGCATTAACGCTCAATCTTGAGCTCAATAAGGATTGCTTGGCCCTACCCCACTGTCGTGGTGCACTATAAACCATAGCCACACGACTCAAATAACCAAGGGCGATGGGATTCATTCCCTTGGTGGTCGGGCTAGCATTATTTTGAGACTGAGTCGATATGCTCACAACCAAGAGATCCTTAAGGGAAGTTTAAGCATGGGATTTTGCACCTATGCAAAGTCCTCTTGGTTGCTCTCTCAAAAAATGGTCTGGGTATCCTCATGGGATTTTGCCCCTATGAGATGTCCCTTGGATCATTGGCTAGATGATCAAGTCTAGTCAAACATTACGTGCGGGTTGAGAGAAGACTCATAGGCAACACCCTTTTTAACTGATTCCCATCATATCTAGATCATGGTTCCCTTGAAGAAAACTCCCTAGACCCAACTACCTACTACTCACACATGAATACTATTGAGATAGACATGTGTGGAAGGGTTAATAATAAGAAAGAAAATGTTATTACAACAAGCAAGAGAAAGTCTCGGCCTTGGCTAGCCGTGAGAGCAAGAGAATAGAAGAGAAGCTTGGCTTAACTACTTAGACCACTCACATACATAACCTATGAACCGAAACTAACCCGAGAACCCTATTAGGACCCGATAACCGAATCATTTAATGTTACTTACCTTTACCTTTTTTTGCTTTACGGCTTAGAGAAAGAAACCTTCATCCTCGAGACTCGCCGAACCCTTATCGTCGCCTCGTCTTCTCATCTCTTCTGCTTTCACAATTCGTGAAGCTAACCTAAACCTACGGAATTGATTGCCTCCTTCGTAGCCAACGACTCTCAAGTCTTGACGATGTCGTATTTCTATCGCCTCAACTCGCCTCCGTTACTCATCAACGAAAATCACTCTGAGGTAAGGTCTCTAAACGCCAGAATCTCGACAATAGAACTGTGATTTAGGGTTCAGAAGTTTAAATGTGGATTATGATTTTTCAATTTGGGATTTTTTTCCGATTTAGGGTTTTTTTATTTGGGGGGTTTTTCTGATTTAGGGTTTTTCGATTTGGGGTTTTTGATTAGAACTGCGATTCATGGATTAGGTCGTTCATTATGATTGATTTAAGGTTTTCCGATTTGGGATTTTCCGATTTGTGGTTTTTTGATTTAGGGTCTTACGATTTGGGGGTTTTCCGATTTGAGGTTTTTGATTAGAACTGCAATTCATGGATGATTGATTTGTGTTAATGTCTCTATTCGTTTGATTTCTATTATAGCATATGATTGATTTCTGTTAATTGAATTTGATTTGTGTTATAGCAATAATCGATTATTGATTATTGATTCAATGAGTTTGATGTATGATATGTTTTGAATTTGATTTGTGTTATTGTTATTTTTTTTTGGTGATTGTCTTAGTTTTTTTGGTTTGTGTTATAACATGATCGATTGAGAATTTTATTTCTGATTATTCAAACTGGGAATTTGATTTGTGTTATAGCATGATCGGTTGAGAATTTTATTTGTGTTACTGATGATCTGTTGAGAATTTGATTTCTGTAATGTATGATCTGTTGATGTATGATATGTTTTGAATTTGATTTCTGTTATTGTTCTTGTGTATGATTTTCTTAGTTGTTATTGTATTTGATCAGTTGTTGTCTAATTTTGTAGATGAATTCACACGATCCAGAACTTACCCCTGATACAGAACAAGAAGAATGCGTTACACCATACTCTTTTGGGAAGAGAAAGGACACACCAACTGAGTCTACTAGTCGGTAATTACCACCGAAGAGAGTAATTGTACCCAGCTCTAGCATTTTGACAGATTTTGTACGAATAAAGGATGATCGTAACAAGTGTATATGCAACTGCTGCAAGAAGGTACTTGATATACTCGGTTTTGTCGCCTTTTTACCCATATTTAATGATCATTTAAGTATAGATTATGATGCATTAGAGTACTTTAGGCTTGTATATTGTATATATTATGCATTTTAGGTGATTAGAAGATCAAACAT
>OVAO01004355.1:0-10298 GCA_900406285.1 Biscutella auriculata
AAAGAATGAAAAATGTAAATGAAACAAATTATATATATATATATATATATATATATTAATAAAATTTAATTTATTATTTGAAAAATGAAAAATATTAGAATCTTAAAATTAAAATTTATAAAAAAATAGATATCAAAAGTATCATTAGTCAAATTTTAAGTTTTAAAATATTTTGTATAACAAAATTTATATTAATAATATATAAAACATAACCCGCGCATAGCGCGGGTACTCTCCTAGTATTACATAAAAGGTCAAACGAACACTATAAATATAAGATATATACATTGTTCTCAAACCGTAAAATCATTGCATAATTATGTACCACAAAATTTACAGCAATGATTTAATTTGGACGATCTAGCTATACATTTTCCATAAAGGCAAAAGCGAGCAAGACATTAGCAATCGCCATACGTCTACTTCTAGATCGACCAAAACGAATTCCATTCTATTCCGTTAGTTCCCATTCTCGTTTCTCTTGAGTGCTTGTCGTTATCGAACCAACATGTTCGCACATTCATATATATATATATAGTTAGATACTTTGATGACCTTGAGTGTTAATTAAGATAAAAATATTAGATGTCAACTATCTCTGTCTTACATGTTTTTTTTTTGTTTTTTTTGTAACTCAGGAATAAATCCCAGACCCTTGTAAGTTCGGACTAATTCTCTGGGGGAGGTGCAGCTCACAGAAGGACCCTCTCTCCGGATATTCAAATGGGTCGTAAGCAAGAACCCATATATGCGTGTCCACACGTGAAGTTAAATGAATCTCGCACTAGAAAGANAACCCTTGTAAGTTCGGACTAATTCTCTGGGGGAGGTGCAGCTCACAGAAGGACCCTCTCTCCGGATATTCAAATGGGTCGTAAACAAGAACCCATATATGCGTGTCCACACGTGAAGTTAAATGAATCTCGCACTAGAAAGATTCGATCTCTGACCTGGATCACGTCTTCTAGTGGAGACCTAAACCACCACAATGTGGTTTCTGACTTACATGTTACAAACCATTTTATATTACAACTAAAATAAACGAAAACAGAAATGATTTAATTACCACCACCAACTCTAGACCAATTTTTATTAACATTTATAAATCATTCAACGAAATATTTATACACAAATCGTTATAACGTAACTAGTTAAAACCGTGATATGTGTGAATGGATAGCTAGAGATATATATATTGTAGAGACAAGTACATGTCTCGGAGCCACACAAACTAGGAAGAATATATCTTCACCATCAGATTTCAAAAGGACAGAATGTAATCAAAGTCTTGATGACTTTTTGAGTTGCAATTGGGACCACCTACAAGCGATCCAATCTAATTATTATATATATAATTTCTCTTTGGAATTTTAATCAGAGACGGACACTTTTATTTTGTACCTTTCTGTGTGTCTCTGTCCATTATAACTTTGATTCTTATCAATCCATTTCACTTAAAATGTTCTTGATCTATGTAACGAATAATTGATATTGCACAGGGCATTACAGTCTTAAGCTTATACTAACTAAACAAGTAAAAACTTCCACTAATTAAATATTCTAACTCTTACAAATACATATTGATAGGAGTTGGGTTCAAACCATTCCCACAAATACTTGTGAGTCACCCAGCATAAACTTAGGTATTATAAAACATTGGTTGATATGTTTTATACCATATTCGTATCATTATCATTATCTTTAGACATCGATATAAACGTTGCTTACATGTGGTAATATTCAGAAGCTAATATTTTGGGCTTTTCTCCATTTTGCTGATTTCATTTTTGCTTTCTTCATGCTTAGGAGTAGCATGAAATCAAACCCATTTGACAATTCAGACCATTTGACAAGAACTGGATCCAAACCAACCAAAGATTCTAGAACTCACCAAAGACACATATGTAAAACGGCCCATTAGACATTTAAGTGTAAGGTTGGAGTTTCTGATCCAAGACAAAAGGATAAATGTCTCAAATGCACCAATAAACTTCTAAAACCAAAATGACATTGTTTTTAAAAATGATTTCTAATACAACTATTTTAATAAAGAAAAATGGTGAAATATGAAATTGTTCAAGTAAAAATTGAATAATTACGAAGCAAAATTTGGATGAATTGAGTAATCCACCCGTTTCATAAATTAATTCTGGATAAAACTATACTCAATTGCATAAACTACATGTGATTTTATCAATTGGGACTCGATTATTTAAAATTCCGAGTTTGTCTTCGACAAAATCTCGATTACCAAAATCGAAAAAAACAGGAAAACTGATAGACTACTCGACAATTTGATATGAGTTTATAAACATCATAGTTTAAATCCTTAAACATAAAGAAACGTAAACATCAAAAGATACTTAAAACTGTTGAATAAAGATAGTAACAAGTCAGCTGATTGTTACTTGGTCTCGTGCGTTGAATAAGTTTCCTAGATTTTAGGAGTTATTTGAGTCTGTTGAAGTTTTCTAAGTTAGTTTCCTATTGTTTACCGTTTTCTATTTTGGCTTTGATGTAATGATCTATTTAAGGATCACGTCGTCTTCTTTGATCAATTAAGAGAGTTTCCAGAAACAGAGTATCTTCAGAAAAACATGAGTGATAAGGATTCGTTGATTATCCCAAAATTCGATGGGGACTATGAAAACTGGGCAATGTTGATGGAAAACTTGCTCAGATCAAAAGAATGGTGGGATTTGGTAGAGACGGGAATTCCACGGATAGATAGAAATGTGATCTTGACTGGTCCGCATAGAACAAAAGTAGCGGAGAAGGTAGTCATCGATCACAAGGTGAAGAACTATCTTTTTGCATCCATTGACAAAACAATCATCAAGACGATACTGAAGAAAGACACCGCAAAGGATCTGTGGGAGTCAATGAAGAGGAAGTATCAAGGCAATTCTCGGGTTAAGAGTGCTCAACTTAAAAGGTTGAGAAGAGACTTCGAGGTACTTGAGATGAGGTACGAAGAAACAGTCACTGACTATTTCTCACGTGTGATGGAGGTTGCAAATAGCATGAGGAATTTGGAGAAGATATGGCAGACTCAAAAGTGGTTGAAAAAATCTTGAGAACGTTGGAGGAAAGATTCACCTACATAGTCTGCGCCATTGAGGAGTCAAAGGATATCACTAAGCTCACGATCGATGGACTTCAGAGCTCACTGATGGTGCACGAGTAGAACATGAAAAGGCATACGGGAGATGATCAGGCCTTAAATATTGAAGGTCAGTGGAAACCAAACAACGGTAAAGGAAGAGGAGCTTATTCACCTCGAGGACGAGGGAGAGGCGGAAACGGAGGAAGAGGAAGGGGAAATAGAGATTCGGTGGAATGCTACAAATGTCATAAGAAAGGGCATTACAAATCAGAATGCCCATAATGGGAAAGAGAAGCTAACTATGCGGAGATGGAGGAGGATGTACTCTTGATGGCTCATATCGATGAGACTAAACTTGATAAGGGAGAGGTTCATGGTGATGAAAGCGAGACTAATCAGGAGGTTTTCCTAGCTCATACCGACGAGAATCGAGCTAATCAAGAGTACAACTGGCTCCTTGATTCTGGATGTAGCAACCACATGTGTGGTGAGAGATAGTGGTTCACCGATTTCGACGACATGTTTCGACAAAACGTGAAGCTTGGAGACAATCACAGGATGCTGGTCGAAGGAAGAGGAAGTTTGAGGCTTGAGATTAACGGAATTATCCAAGAGATTACATCTACTTCGTACCAGGACTGAAGAGCAATCTCTTTAGTGTTGGACAGCTGCAACAAAAAGGTCTCAGGGTGATGATTGAGAACGATACGTGTGAAGTGTGGCACAAAAATCAGAGGAGGATTTTGATGCATTAAATCATGACGAAAAACAGAATGTTCATAGTAAGAGCAAAGGTCAGGAAAGCGAGAGAGATTGAGTCTGTCTGCAAGTTACATAGAGAAAAGAAGACTTATGGCACATGAGGTTTGGTCACTTAAGTCACAAAGGACTGGAATTATTAGCAGACAAAGAGATGGTACACGGATTACCTGATATAAACAGAGGAGAAGAAGATCAAATATGTGATGTTTGTCTGAAAGGAAAACAAATTTGCCACAACATTCCAAAGAGTAGTGAATGGAAGTCATCGAAGAGGCTACAACTGGTGCATAGTGACATATGCGGACCAATCTCGCCAACATCAGAGAGTGGAAAAAGGTACATCATCAATTTCATAGATGATTTTACTCGCAAATGTTGGTCCTATGTTATGAATGAAAAATCAGATGCGTTCAAACTCTTCAAAGAGTTTAAAATAGCAGTTGAAAAGGAAACGGGTGAAGTGTTGAGTTGCTTGAGAACAAACAGAGGAGGGGAATATAATTCCAAGGAGTTCGAGAACTTCTGCAAAGCGAACGGTATTAGAAGACAACTCACTGCATCATACACGCCACATCAAAATGGAATCGCTGAAAGAAAAAATAGAAGCCTCATGAATATGACACGGTGTATGCGACTTAAGAGATCGGTTCCACGGAAATTATGGCCAGAAGCAATGATGTATGCGTCTCACATACTAAATAGAAGCCCAACAGTAGCGTTAGAAACGATTACTCCAAAGGAAAAATGGAGCCAAAGAAAGCCATCGGTTGAGCATCTGAAAATCTTTGGCTGCATCGCTTATGCTTTGGTCCCATATGAGAGGAGAGCTAAGCTTGACGAGAAGAGCTTAAGGTGTGTGATGATGGGAGTAAGTAAGGAATCCAAGGCGTATCGACTTTACAATCCAGAAACAAAGAAAATTGTAGTGAGTCGTGATGTTCAGTTCGATGAACAGAAAGGATGGGAGTGGGAAAACATGGTGAACAATGAAGAACTGTCTTGGAATGAGTCAATAACAGTGACGAATGAAAGGAATGATCAAGCAACAGAACCACAAGGAGAAGACATCGGCGATGAAGTGAATGTCGAGGAAGTCGCCGCTGGTACTACAACAGCTGAAAATGAAGAAAATGAAGCCAATGAAAATGTTCTGGGCGAAGAAGAACATATACCTCAGCCGATCAATGTTGCACAAGAACCAGCAAGGGACAAAACAAAAAGAACCAGACAAGCACTTTTCTGGATGAGAGACTACGTGGGAGGTAATGCTAATTTTACGAGTATAGAAGATAATGAGGAAATCGTTGCTCTGTTCGTTGCAGCAGAAGATCCAGATTCATTTGAGGAAGCAGTTCAGTATGATGTGTGGAAGAAGGCCATGGAAGCAGAGATTAACTCTATCGAAGAAAATCAGACTTGGGAACTCATAGACTTACCAGAGAACATCAAAGTCATAGAGGTTGAGTGGGTTTTCAAAACAAAACTGAATGAGAAGGGAGAGGTCGATAAATTCAAAGCACGGTTAGTTGCAAAGGGCTATCACCAGAAATTTGGAGTAGACTTTCATGAAGTCTTCGCACCAGTCGCACGCTGGGACACAATTCGGATAATTTTAGCAGTTGCAGCAGAGAAAGGATAGTAAGTGTTTCAACTGGACGTGAAAAGCGCGTTTCTCCACGGAGAACTCAGTGAAGATGTGTACATTGAACAACCAAAGGGTTTCGCAATAGCAGGGGAAGAGAACAAGGTTTATAAGCTTAAGAAGGCCCTTTATGGCCTACAAAAATCTCCCCGAGCTTGGTACTCAAGGATCGAAAGCTATTTTGCAAAGGAAAGGTTTGAGAAATGCTACTGCGAGCGCACTTTGTTCGTTAAGAAGGAAGGACAAAGAATTCTCATAATCAGTCTATACGTAGATGATTTAATCTTCACTGGAATTCAAAAGAAATGATGGAGAAGTTCAAAGCATCGATGATGAAAGAATTCTCTATGACTGATCTAGGAGGTATGAAGTACTTCTTGGGAGTAGAGGTGATTCAAGGAAACGATGGGATCTTTATCAATCAACGGAAGTATGCAGAAGAAGTGTTGAGAAAGTTTGGTATGGAAGATTGTAATGCGGTGAAGAACCCCATTGTTCCTGGTAACAAGCTGAACAAACGAGGTGGAGAAGAAGTTGATCCAAGATCATTTAAGCAGCTAGTTGGGAGTCTGCGATATTTAACGGCGACGAGACCTGATCTCATATACTCAGTCAATTTGGTTAGCATGTATATGGAGAAACCGACAAAAGATCATTTGTTGGCACTTGGCAGCTAAGAGAATTCGCAGATACGTGCAAAGGACAACTCGATTATGTATTTTCTAAAGAAGAGGAGGAGAAGAGAAACTTTTGGGCTTTGTTGACAGTGATTATGCAGGGGATAGTGATGATCGAAAGAGCACTTCAGGTTACATTTTTATGCTTGGAGGAGGAGGAGTATCGTGGGCATAAAAAAAGCAACCTATTGTAACACTGTCAACAACATAAGCAGAGTTTGTATCAGCTGCGTTTGGAGCTTGTCAAGCGGTGTGGATGCTCAACATACTGGAAGAAATTGGCTCAAATCAAGGAAAAGGAATAGTTCTATTCTGTGACAACAGCTCCACAATTAAGCTGTCAAAAAATCTGGTACTCCATGGGGGGAGTAAGCATATACATGTAAGGTTCCATTTCCTAAGAGATCTAGTCAATGACGGTGTTATAGTTCTGGATTATTGTGCAACACATGATCAGTTAGCAGACTTGATGACCAAAGAAGTTTGATTAAAGTTGTTTGAGAGGCTGCGTTGTAGGATAAGTCTGATTGAAGGTGATGGATAAACTGGAAGAGAACTTCCAGTTTAGGGGAAGAAATGTTGAATAAAGATAATAACAAGTCAGTTGATTGTTACTTGGTCTCGTGCGTTGAATAAGTTTCCTAGATTTTAGGAGTTATTTGAGTATGTTGAAGTTTTCTAAGTTAGTTTCCTATTGTTTAGCATTTTCTATTTTGGCTTTGATGTAATGATCTATTTAAGGATCAAAGTTGTCTTCTTTGATCAATTAAGAGAGTTTCCAGAAACAGAGTATCTTTGATACACAACAAAAACGACAACTGGTAAACTTAGAACAAGTAATTTAGAAACATCAAGTAAAAAAGAAAACTTAATATCGTGATTTCACCGTACAAGAAATATTTCTGAGAGGGATTCTCAAAATCAAATAATTCCAGCAGCGCCATGTTAACATATTCGCCCACCGCATCATGCACGAAATGTATAGCGTGAAGTAACTCATCTTCAACACAGGTGCAACCCATGTTACTCCGAACATATCCTGCTAGAATTTCCAACATAGTCGCTCCACTTTCATTTATCAGTAGAAAATTATTCATAATATCTAACCAGAGTCGGCCAATTGTCTCAATCGATTCAACAAATGACGATTTATGAAAAATGTGTGTAATGATTGAAAACGTGTGAAAGGATGTAAATATGTAATCGCGCATGCAGAAAATGGGACATTTGGACAACTGGAGAATGTTACAACTGGACAACTTGGGTCAATATGTTGAACTAGGATACTAGGGTTTATGAAGGATAAATTACTAAATTTATTCTGGAAAAGAGGATTGTATTAGTTTAATAAACATCAAGAAAAATACGATAGTAGTTCATTTGAATAAACAATACTTTAAAACAAAAACATCGAGAACACAATAATAATAGTTAAGAATCAACAAGAAGAGAATGCAATCTCTGGATTTGGTCATGCCAGAAACATTTCTGACAGGCCTCACTTGAATAACCAAATGCTTCTGCCACCCAAATGCGATGCGCCAATTCATGCGCAAGACTCAGTGCTATAACGTCGTATCCTATACAGCGACATGCATCACATTCATATTCTTCTAGAAGTTCTACCACAGTCAGTGAACCTCCAACTAAGAACACTAAATGATTATTCCCAAGATCGTTCCTCAGTGTAACCATCTCAACTATGGATTCTAACAAAACCGGTTTCATTAGGGTAGACAACTTCGAGTATCCTTGGTTTTTTCTCGCACCCCCCAATGGAAAGTAGAACTAAACCATACACACAGTGCCGACCCTGACTTTTAGAGGGCCCCAAGCAAAATAAAAAAGGGCCACTTTATACTTTACAAAAAAAATTACTGGTCAAAAATTTTATTTTATTAAAAACATAAAACATATAAAGTACGACAAACAAATATATTATTTTTGAAATATTATTCTCCTTGCGTTTCTTCCAGCAACTTCATTCATTAAATTTGGATAGTCAAGTTTTTCAGCCATATCCTTCTCAATTGATAGCATCGACAATCCATTCAATATATCTTTCGACATAGTCAACCGTAGATAAGATTTAATAAGGTTAAACTTTGAAAAGCTTCTTTCTGTAGAGGCAATTGAAACAGGAATCATCAATATTATGCGGTATGCAGTCCATATATTTGGAGAACAACTCTCCATCTTTTTCAGAAAATCTAATATCTCGGGAACCTTCTGAATTTCCTTAGGTAAACTTTCTTTTAAAAGCTTTAGCTCCAAAAAAAAAATCATTACCATAAATATCAGAAAGGTTACCATGATTTAGAAAAAGTTCAAGGTTGACACAAGAACTCATCAACTTATCGTCAGCTAATTTCAGCTTCTACAAATCAAACAAAATTCCAGGGAAGAAGAAATAGAAGATAATTGGTTAGTTAATTATGTGATTTAAGGTTAATTAATATAGAGAGGAATTTGAGTCACGATATAGTTAGAGATCCATAATTTTAGGATTAATTTTTTTATGTTTATGGATTGATTTGTAAAAATTCCTTTTAAAAACAGTTCACAAAATTGTGAAAGATACGTTGGTGGTGAAAGATTTTATGATATTACACTTGAAAAAAAAAGTCTTACTCGAACACAAGGTTTTTCCGAGAGCAACAAGTACCTAAACCACTGGCCTACGAAGAAAATTGGAAAATTGAGTGCCAGATCTTTTCCTTATATAAATTAGGGCCACAAGCATGGGCTTGGTCAGCTTGGACTCAGGGTCGGGCCTGCATACACATACCGTGCTTTTAGACGTCATTTCTGTGAAGCTAATTCTAATTGTTGCAACCCTCCCTTTCGTTCCTCTGTTCTTTTTATGTCGAAGAAGGAAGTGATTTCTTCCCGGTATAATCCCTCGGGATTTCCAGCATCAGCAAATTCTTTCACAGCACCGTATAACCGAGTTGGTAACTATGAAATGTTGGCTAACAACATAAATGGGCATTGTTCGACAGGACATTAACTACGAATGCGTTGAGATTTCCAGTGCATGTTAAACACTTTTGACACCATTGCGAGATTTTCACCATCAGTCAAGTTATGTTTAGCCACACGTAACGTGATGTCCTCTAGAATTTCGTCGGGTAAATTAGCCAGAGGATGTCCATTTGTTCTCGCCATCTCTCTTCTCACTCTATATGTTTTGGAAGTTTTTTTGAAGACAAGATAATGAAAGAAGTTAACAAAGAGAAAAAGAAGTACTGGGTTTAATAAATATAATGATTCAATGGGAGCAATGAATGACACGTAATGTTAATCTACTTGATATTTATTTTAATTCAAAGGATGCAACTAGAGTTTTGGTTGGGTATTCCAAACGGCGTAATGATGATACAACTGGACTACTACTGTTAGACTGGTTGGTTGGTTGAATTAATGAAGTCAGTTATAAATGATGGGTTGCAATTGATTCAAATGACGGATTTGCAATTTATGAATATGTTGTAAATTAAATTTATTCTTTTTGTTGGTTAAATAAATGTGATACAAACAACATGATGATGACACAACTGAACGACTACTGTTAGAGTGAGTTAATACATTGAATTGATTTGATACAAAACCGTATTGCGTAAAAGAAGAAGGTGTTTAAATGACGAGTTGCAATTTTTATTTAGTTGGCAAGTTGTAAATTAAATTATTGTGATAGAAAATTATGTATATGAATTAAATAAATATTCTGTTTGAAGTGATGAATAGGAAATTATGTACGACTTAATATTGATGAACTGAAAATTATGTTAGATTGGACTACTATAAAAAGGAAATTATGGACAACTGGAACACTTAAACGTAGGATCAATAAACAAGAATAAAGGGAGGAGCTTCATAAACAAGTTTTACAATAAAACTTCAACTACCAAGTGACGTGATCCTAGCCCAAGGAAGGATGGCTTTGGCGTGATGAACTACTGGTTTTGTGGTGATATGATAAAAGGTTGCAGAAGATTTGAATAGATGAACTTTTTGGTACGTTTTGATACAAAACGATGACTCGAATGATGCAGTATGATGGATGACAAAATGGATGAGTGAAGTGGTGATGATGATGATATAATCAGAT
>OVAO01004356.1:0-10297 GCA_900406285.1 Biscutella auriculata
TATCAAGAGAGAGAACCAAGTAATGAATGATCTATCGAATTTAGAATCTAATCTACTAATCAAGTTCAAAGACAAAACAATAAGTGCCTCTATTTCAAGGTCAAATTTTATGATTATCTCTTAAATCAAGTCGATTAAGCAATGAAACGTAGCTTAAAGTTTCTCAATCTAGCTAGAAATCCAGATGTTTGACACATGCTAAAAAATCGATACAAAATGCGGAAACTTGTTAGTTCCAACACCAAAATTTCATTAAAAACCACGCAAGAGGAAGACTCAGCGTTTTCTAATATCTCTGATTCACAGACGCATCTCTAACTAATAGACGAAATCTAGGGTTCGAATCACGCAGGTGAGAGTTTGTGTTAGTAATCAATTTACCTGAAGAGAGGAATCTGGAGTATAATCAAGAGGAAGTAAACCCGTGAAGCTACAGAAGAGAAGTTTTTAATCCATCCCTTTGATTGCCCTGGATTCGCCATTATCAAGCCCGGAAAGAGTCGAATCTAGAGAGAGAGAGATGTGTTTCTTCTGTAGAGAGAGAGGAACAGAGTGGACCGATGTAACCAGACGATAACGACGAAGAAATTAAAAAAAAAAACAATAAACGACACGCTTTGCTATATTGTAATCACGAAACAGCATGAGTGCGTAGAAATATATAGAGTGAGAACAGCAAACAGTCTGATGTTAAAAAGCTAATGGCGGTTGCTCTATCTCCCTCCGGCGTCGCCTTTCATCTTCATTCTCCGTCATTTTCTTCGTCGTCGGGATTATCCCTCAACAGATTTTTCTTCCGGGATAGGAATGTTAGTCCTGGTGGTGTAGCTCTTCCAGTTCACCGTGTTTCTCGCTCTGTACTTGTTTTTGCTCGTGGGAAGAACCGGAAGGGATTCGCGACACCGTCTTCTTCGTCCCCGAAGAGGAATAAAAAGGTAATAAAATCACACAACTCATAATCACTTGTTTGAACTTCAGAGAATTGTTCTGAAATTTGTAGTTACTTTTACCTGCTGCTTTCGCCGAAGTGTTCTGGAATTTGGTACGCTATGTAAGCAAAAAAATTGCGAATATAGTTGCATCTTTGATTTTTTTCGTATCAGCCTTAAATTTCATTATCTGGGGCAGAAAAGTTTTGGGGGAGGTGATAAAGGAGGTAGTGAAGAGGATGAATTGGGTGATGATCCATTTGAGGCACTGTTTAATCTATTGGAAGAAGATTTGAAGAATGATAAATCTTCAATAGATGATGAGGAGTTAAGCGAGGAAGCCCTAGATGCACTAGCAGCAGAGTTAGCTGAAGCATTAGGTGTTGGTGACGATATGGATGATATCGAATTGTTTGGTTCAGCCACTGGTGATGTTGTTGATGATGAGGATAATGGTGATGATGAAGATAATAGTGATGATGATGAAGATAATGGTGATGATGATGATGAAAGCGAAGAAGAAGAAGAAGAAGAAGAAGAAAGACCGACTAAGCTGAAGAATTGGCAGCTTAGAAGATTGGCTTATGCATTGAAAGCTGGACGGCGTAAAACTAGTGTAAGTTTATTGCTTGCGAATCTTGAGTGTTGAGCATAGATTTTTTAATACATCGTTTATTCTTTACTCTAAGCTAGTATGATTAATAGCATTTCACTTGAACGGGTTAATCCTGTGATTCAAATTAACTGATGACTTTGTTGCAGATAAAGAATCTGGCAGCTGAGATATGTCTTGACAGGGCTTATGTTCTTGAATTGCTTCGTGATCCACCTCCAAAGCTTCTAATGCTAAGTGCTACACTACCAGATGAAAAACCACCAGTAGCAGCACCTGAAAACTCCTCAGCTGATCCAATCCTTGTGGAGTCATCATCATCTGCTGAAGATGATGTGGTCGAACCCAAGGAAAAAGTAAAAGATGAAGCGGTTCATGTGATGCAACAAAGATGGTCTTCTCAGAAAAGGGTGAAGAAAGCTCATATTGAAACACTAGAAAAAGTTTACAGAAGATCAAAACGACCCACTGTAAGGAGCGTCATTAGCATTTCGATTCCCCTATCCAATGTTCCGTTCTCACATAGATTTTATGATGTTTGATTACTGTGTATAGAATGCTGTGGTTAGCAGCATTATTCAAGTGACCAATCTTCCAAGGAAACGAGTTTTGAAATGGTTTGAAGATAAAAGAGCAGAGGATGGAGTTCCAGAAAAGCGTTCTCCATATCAAGCTCCGGTTTGATTTATGACATGTTACAGTCAGTTGATGTATGCTTAGTTAGGACACTTTTTTGTAAGTCTTCCTATGTAATGTCTTATCACTGAAAATACGTTTTAGGCGTGGATATTTCAGTTTTCACTTTTGTTTGGTTTATTTGCTTTGATGAAGCAGAAAGAAATGAAAAGAGAGCTAGTATATTAAAGACAGTTTTGAAAACACTGTACTTATCGTGGGCCACGTGACAGAATGAAAGGCCTAATTTTTGTCAAGGACAGAAATGGGATCCACTTATTATCTCGCTATCCATTATACACCGTAAGATGCTAATGAGATCTGACGGTTCTGTCTCTCTCCACGTTCCCATCTCAATAGCCTTTGGATCCTAGTATTTCCTCAAGGTTCATATGCTTCCACGTTTGAGTATATATATCCGTCCGATTCTCTGACATCTGACGGTTGTGATCACACACTAATTTATTCTTTCCCAAAATGACTCGCCATTAGATTCTTTATTTCTTCCAACTTCTGTAAAATCCAAGTCCCGCTCTTTTCATCTTTATCTTCTTCAACAGCTTCGCTACTTAAGACTACAATATCTCTCTCTCTCACTCTCGATCCTCTGAAGTTAAGGAAATGCAGGAGCAAGCTACTAGCTCTTTAGCTGCAAGCTCTCTACCTTCAAGTAGTGAGAGATCATCAAGCTCTGCTCCGCATTTAGAGATCAAAGAAGGTAAAATTTTCAACTAAGTTTTTGATTTCTGTTTCATCTCCCGACGCTTGATCTCATTGATTTCCAGCATGCAACTAGATTTTGCACCACCATTGATTTTCTCGATTGAGTCCGCAGATTTGTAATCTCCCCGACAAAATTCTCGAGATTGAGAAAGATCGGCAACATCAATTATATCTTAAAATTTTCAAATAAATTTCGCTTAATTTTGTTCCCGTCAGGAATAGAAAGCGACGAGGAGATAAGGCGGGTGCCGGATTTTGGAGGAGAAGCTACCGGAAAAGAAACCTTCAGCCGGGAATCTGGACCGGTAGCCGGTCAGACAACGGTAGGAGAAAGTCAAAGAAAGCGAGGGAGGAATCCGGCGGAGAAAGAGACCAAGAGGCTAAAGAGGTGTTTCTTTCTTCACCCAATTCAACATTTTTAAAACCTTCGTTAACGGTCGATTAAGGTTGCGTGATGGGGCTGTTTGGTAATTATGGCAAAAAAAGGTTGTTGAGGAATAGAGTTTCAGCACAACAAGCAAGAGAGAGGAAAAAAGCTTACTTGAGTGAGCTGGAAAACAGAGTGAAAGACTTGGAGAATAAAAACTCTGAACTTGAAGAAAGACTCTCTACTTTGCAGAAAGAGAACCATATGCTTAGACATGTACGTTTTTTGCCATCTAAACCATTGAATCTGGTCTCTTCAATGTTAAACGATTGAACATTCGGCTTTAAGATGAATTTGCAAGTCTAGGATTCATCATTTAGTTTAGTAAGTTAAAGGACTTAAGGATCTGTCTTAAAGTATGAGCTTAATTCTCAAAGGTATGGAAAAGGCTTTGTTCTCCATATGATAAGTCTAGTGTGTTTAGCCTTGTTTNGTTTAGCCTTGTTATGCTGTTCAAGCTATGGAGAAGATAGGAATGCGAAGTTAGATTCCTTGTGTTTATGTGGTTATAAAGGTTTTTCTTTTCACAAGTTTTGAGTTATTTTTATGGTGCAGATTTTGAAGAACACAACAGGGAACACGAGAGGAGGTGGTGGTTCTAATGGTGATGCATAAAGTTTACAGGGAATTGTATTGATAACATAATATAATATTACATTATAATATCGGATTTGAGAGCTTGATCTACAAAAGTTGTAGACCGAGTTCTCTTGTAGCCTTTAGTTTTTCTTAAAAGAGATTCAAAGCTAATTTTGTTGTATGATACATATGACTATAGAAAGTTTATTCAAAGAACATTTGAAATTACTTTGGTGTGTTAGGTCGTGGTTGTAAAGATTCGGAGCTGCGTCTCAAGTCATGGNGTCATGAGATGATCTTCAAATGCCACATGGTATGTTCTTGTGAATATAATTCAAAAGACAAGAAAATTGAGCAAAACTTATCTCTCTGGCTAAAAATTTACAACAACACTTCTCCATCCTCTAATGTCAAACACTGCATGTGGATTAAACGAACATGGCAAGGATGAATTCATTATAGAGATTCACAAAATCTACCATTAACAAACATACCAAAACTTTCAATAATCTGATTTCAGTATTGTTAAATAAGAAATAGGAAAAAAATCCATAAAACAGAGAAGTTTTGCAGCATAATTGTAGTCATAAATAACATGAAGAGAAAACAATATTAAAGAAGCAACAACAACAACAAAAAAAGAAAAGGACGAGAAAAACACAATGAAAGCAACAAGAGATTATGACTCACTAAGTAACCTATGAGCAAATCAATAGATCAAGAGTAACCTCTTTAGACCAAATTACCATCCTTGATTGTCCGCAAATCATAAACTTCTTCCAAGCTCTTATTCAAACAATTGTGTGTGTTTTTTGCTCAATTTCCATTGTTTCAGAGTCAAGAATTCTTCATTTAGTTCTCAGACTCGATCTTCTTACCTTCTCCATCTCCTTCCCTCTCTTGAAGAAGCCTACCACTCTCTTCATCAGCTTGCTGAATCTTCTTCTGAGCCTCTTTAGCCTTCAAGGCTTGTAATTTGGCGTGATTGTAATACGCAACTCCCAAGAACGCAATCCCGTAACCAAAAAGATTAATAGGAGTCACAGTGTCCTTAATCACAGACCAGGAGAATGCAATCAAAAGCCAATCCTTAACCACACCAGCAACATTCATAGTCAATGCAGAGGTTTTTCCAACAAGAAGGAACACAGCTAGATTCAAAGCGAATGCACAGAATGAATTGGTTCCAAAAATGGCGTAATCGAAGTGGAAGCTTGAGGTATCTCTAAGAATCGGGAATTCAACGTAGATCCATGGAACAAACAGGAAAGCTAAACAGCAAGGAGCAACGTAATAGAGAGAAGTGATGGGATTAAGAGTGATTCCTTTCGAAGTGAGTAAGATCTGAATCAATACCAAACGAGTCGCTTCGAAAGCAACAGCACCAAGCTGGAGAATCACACCCCATACATCGAATCTAGCTTCTCCGTAAGCAGCGATAGCGACACCGAAGGAGATCGAGAGCATGTTAACCATAGTATCCGATTTGAATCCTTCCTTCTTGAATAAAACGCCGATCGAGTAAACAGCGACAGGCATCAACGCTTTAAGCATCTGGATGAAGGAGACGGATAGGTAAATGTAGGCTGAATTTGAAAGCCAGAGGGAGAGAGCGTATAAAGCGCCGATAGGAACGACGGATCTGAGATAAGTATCGCGAGACATTGAAACCGGTTCGACGAATTTGAAGACCTTGATGATGAGGAAAGCTAGGGTTGAACAAAATGACATGTGGATCATGGTGAGAGAGATAGGGAAAGGCCAATTGTACATCTTCTTGTCGAGGATGTATTTGTTGTAGACGATTACGGTGAAGCTGAGGAAGATCCATATCGCGACGTAACTGTAGGAGAGGACGATCTTCTTAATTACACTATCGCTTAGCGTGCCACCTTTCCCCATTGTCTCTGATTTTTCGTGTGATTTGATTGATTCACCTTACGGCGGAGATACGACGGTGGAGGAGCTGCGCAAGATAAGCAAGAGAGATCAGAAGAAAGAAAGAGAGAGAGAGTTTGTAACTGTTTATGTGTTAGTGAGATCCTGAAATAAATAAAAGTCTTTGAGCTTTTCACAAATAAGTGCTTTAGTTATGCTCTTCCATGTCTTGCTCATCGAGTTATTTATATACTCGTTAATGTACTTTTAAATATTAATTAGAAAAAAACAAACGATAATAATGTGAACGAAAATAAACTAGTAACGAAAACTAGATTAAATAAAAATATATATTCTATAGTTAATCTATTTGAATATTTTTAGCAACATTATTAACTAAAGATTCAAGATAAAAAAAATCAACAGGTATGCCAACAGTTATAACTTAGGTTGATATCTTTAAGACTTTAACGATATAATAAATTTTGTAATATTTCTATGATATTATTTAGAATTATATATATATATATATATATAAATTTAAAATTGCAGTTCTATTACTATATATAACAAATTGTCAAACAAAATTTTGTATAAATCAAAATTACCATAATATCAATAATTGTTAAGATATTTATAGTATTATTTAAGAGATATATTATTTCAGGATCACTTTTAAAAATATAATCTTGAAATCAATAAAAGATTATATGATATGCCATGAAAAAAGAATTTAAAGGGTAAAACTGTAAATATATGTACTAACTGAAAATTGAAGACTATAATTATTAAATACATAATTTCGAAAATTTTAAAATATATACTTACAATAATTTAAAACTTAATATTTTAATATAATATATTGGATTAAAATAGATTTTTTGAAATGAATATATAATATTCACCAAAAATATCTTTTATATTAGATTGATTTATTACACGATTTCAATTTTTTTAAAATGATACTTCAAATAATTTAAACAAAATAATTTAAATATATTCTATTGGATTTAAATAGAATTTTATGAAATGAATCTAAATTATTCAATAAAACATATTATGACTTACAAAAAAATATTTAAATATTTAATTTCGATTAGATTAATTAAATATATAGTTCGAAATTTTTAAAATATTATACTAAGAATAATTTAAACTTAATATTTTAATATATTCTATTGGTTAAAACATGTTTTTTTTGAAACCAATCTAAAATATCTAATAAAGATAAATTGACCTACGGGGTAAAATCTTAACCCTAATTCAACATATAATTTTTGAAAAAATTGAACAACTAATATGACTAATTAATATTATTATTCTATACAAAATAAAACATTGCAAAATTATAAATAAAATTAAAGTTACACACATTTAAGTTTAAAATATAGTTTTTTTATAAAATTAAAAATTTCAAAAATTATAATTTGAAATTTCACCCCACATATAATGTGGATATAATCCTGGTATATTTATGAATATCAATTCAAATAAAAAGTTTAAAAATTACAAAATAGATATAATAAAATTTCAATCGAAATAAATTCAGATTTAATATACGTAATTTTCTTATGTTAAAGAATAATTTCCTTTCGTTATCATCTAACTAATATTCACTAATCAAAAATAATATTGATATAACTAAAATAATTTTTATATATTATAAAATTTCAAATATATAATGCATATAATATGCGAAAAAAATCTTAGTTGGCTATTATATGTAACAAATCCTCAATATAGATTTTAGTTATCAACCGCAATAGACTATTGTATATATAACATTTTTAAATTATAATTTGGTTCAAGTTTCAAATAACACTAGATTAATATTCATATTGATGGGTTAAATTATAATGGATAAAGTTATTACTAATTATATCTATCTAATAGATAATATTAGTTATCATTTCTTTTTTTCTAAAAATATTGAGTTGAACGAAAAATAAATTTATGTTTCTGCATATTATTATAATTTAATCCTAAAACTTTTTATGTTAATTGATAATTAAAAATAAATTTAGTCATATTCGTTTCAAGATTTTACAAATCGCACGATCATCCATAAATAAACAAAAAAATCTGAACTAAGTTCAATATGTTTTAAATTTTAAAATAAAACCCCACAATATATAAGAGGATGCTTCTTAATAAAATAAATATTTTAAAATTATAAATAAAGAGTTTTTTACGAAGAAAAAATTGTTGGTAACACGAATAATAATAATTCATTAAAAATTAAATAAAAATGTGTTTGGCAATAAGTTTAAGATATTAAAATTTTAAAATATAAGAAGAAAAATTGTAGGCTTGACATGTGGCCTCCAATGTTTCTCTTTTCATATATAAGAGGATTATCTATATTTATCTTCAAGTAAATATATTTATCTAATAATTTACATAAACAATTTAAATATAATTACTTTGATCGAATCTTTCTTGGTTACAAAATTTTATTTATGTTGTGTAATTATTAATATTTATCTCCAAGTAAATATATTAATCTAAAATTTTTCTTAAACAACGGAAACATATTTACTTTAATTGGATTTTTCGGTTAAAAATTTGTATTATTTTTTAATGGTTTATATTTATCTTCAATAAAATATAATATCTAAACAATATTTAAACAACCGAATTTTGTAGGATATATTTATTCTTAAAAAATTGTTTATTTTTAAGTAAATATATTTATCAAAAATTTTGCTTAAACAACAGAAATATAATAACTTTGATTGAATCTTTTTTATTTAAATTTTTATTTTTGTTTTATAATTATTAATATTTATATTCAAGTAAATATATTTATCTAAAATTTTCTTTAAACAATGGAAAATATTTACTTTAATCGAATTTGTTTTGCTTAAAAATTTGTATTAATCTTTATGAAATATTTATATTTATATTTATCTTCAAGCAAATATAATATATTAACAATATTTAAACAATCGAGATTTTTTTTAGGATATATCTTTCATAAAAAAGTTATTTTAAAAATTATAAATGAATACCTTTTATTAAGAATGATATTTGACAACACAAATAATAATAATTCATTAAAATAATTAAACATATATCTATTGGGGATCATGTTTTAGATATTAAATTTTAAAAATAAAAGTTATAAAATTGTAGGTTTGAAGCGTGACTAGAGCTGTCAAATGGGTCGGTCCGCGTCCATCTAGCCCACTTCACAGCGAACAATTCTATTTTTTGAACCGCGACGGGCCGGCCTGCTAGGACCATGGCCTATAAAACTATGTACACGTCTGCATCCGCTAAGTCCAGCGGGTTAGCGGGTTAGCGGGTCGGCTCGTGGGCTATTATGTTTTTATGAATATTAAGATATATACTTCAAGTTTTAAATAATATGTTATGAATGTAAATATATAATGTTAATATATAATAAAATCTTTATATATTAAATAAACAAAATTTTAAATTTCAAAAAATTATAAAATTTATTAAATATATTTAAGTTGATATGGAATTTCATATTATTTATTCAAGTATTTTTTAGACTTCAAATTTTATCGACGTACTTTTTTCTAAATATATTCAAATAGGTATAACAATTTTAAAATGTTTATTTAAATATTTTTATAAGTTTATTCATGACAATGAAAATAAAATTTTATACTTTTAAAAATCTAAAATAAAGAAAAACTAGAAAATTCATATTCTTCTGATAAAAATACGTAAATATTTATTTCATGTAATAAAAAGAGTAAACAAATCTAATATTTATAGATAAACTTTAGTTTTTGGATAAACACACAATATTTATTATACATATGTTTATTTATTATTATTTCCAATTTAAATATATATAATTTAAAACGTAACTTTTAAAAAAAAAAAATTCATTAATTTGATATCAATTTTGAAATTCTCGACTTGATTATGTATAATTATAATTTATAATTCTCAGATCTAACTATAGTCACATTATCTATCATATATTAAAAGTGAGAAATTTAATTGTTAGTGGCTGGTCCGCGAACCCGTCGACCTCCATTTAACTCGTAAACCACAATAAATTAATCTACGAAATCCGCTTTTTCATAGAGAACAAATATAGTGTCCAGACTCTTTCTACAATAAATCTTATCGAGTTCGACCCGCAGACTATCAACCCATTTAACAGCTCGTAATCTCCCATACTTCTATTTTAGTATAAAACAAGAATTGTCATTATCGCAAGGCACATTTAGAGCATCTTTAACGCGCCGAAGGCAGCGTTACTTGACACAGAAATAAAAACTAATAATAATAAAAAATTTGATCTGAGTTTCTTCGTCGAAGAAACGAGTCTTCAGGAAGTAACCCAAGGGCGCGTGAAGGATTCAAGCTGGCAGGTTATAATTGGTCTATACAACTTTTTTTTTTCAGCTTAATCATTAAATAAAATTGATCCGCGTTTAATGCGGGTATTTTTATAATAAAAATATTTTAACTTTAATAAAATATAAT
>OVAO01004357.1:0-10296 GCA_900406285.1 Biscutella auriculata
ATCTTCCCTATACTTCATTGATAAACCTCCATAAGAAACGAAAATTTATGTTTATCAGGAGGACGCATAGGTGTGTCTTTGATCCATGGTTCCCTCCATATGCGGGTAGAGGTACCATTCCCTATGTTAATTTGAAGGCCCTTAGATAAGAGATCTCGACCGTGAAGGATGCTACACCACGCATATGATGGACGCGAGCTTAAAGGAGCCGTTAAGAATGGACCAGCGTGATGATATCTACTTTTTAAGAACTGACCGACGACGCTCTCGGGGTTGTGACAGAGCCTCCAAGCTTGCTTCGCTAGAAGAGCTTGATTAAAAGAATAGATTTCCTTGAATCCCAAGCCACAAAGTTCTTTTGAAAGACACAACTTCTCCCATTTAGACCAATGAATCTTTCTTTTCTGTTGTTGAGAATCCCACCAAAAATCTCTCATAGCTGCGGTTAGGGCGTGACAAGTAGCTTTTGGGAGCTTGAAACAAGTCATGGCATACATCGGCATAGACATGGCAACGACTTTGAGAAGGACCTTCTTTCCACCAAGAGATAAATTCCGAGAGAACCAGCTTGAGAGTCTATCTCGCATATTAGATGACAAGTATTCGAGCATTTTCTTTTTTGACCCGCTAAAACATTCTGGTAATCTCAAATACATACTGGCGCCACCCTCATTAAAAATGAGAAGTTTCTGTTGCACAAGAACATGCAAGGGAGCTTGGACCTTCGAACCAAAAGTGATAGAAGATTTGTCGTGGTTGATGCGTTGGCCAGTAGTCGCTTTGTATACGTTTAGAACTCTTAGGAGATCGGATGCCTCCTCTACATATGCTTTACAAACAAAGAGCTATCATCGGCGAACAATAGATGATTGATTGAGATACCGTTTGGCCGAAACCTTATCCCATGAATGGACTTATGAATATCCGCCTTCTCAAGGAGGTGGGAAAGGCCCTCAGTGCACAAAATGAAGAGAAAAGAAGAGAGGGGATCTCCTTGACGCAAACCTCGCTCGGGAATTACATGACTGAAAGGCTGACCGTTAATTAGAACAGAGTACTTAACTGAAGATATACATCGCATCACCCAGTTAATCCAAATACCGTCGAACCCGAGGGCATGAAGAAGGTGGTGAATATACGCTCATTCCACTCTATCAAAGGCCTTGGACATGTCCAATTTGATAGCCAAGAAAGTCTTGGATGTAGAATGGTGTGCTTTGAGAGCATGGACAACCTCGTGAGCAATGATTATGTTATCCGATATTAACCTCTCGAGAACAAAGGCGGATTGGTAAGGAGATATTATGTCGTTGATGAATGGCTTTAGACGAGCCACCATGATTTTGGATATGACTTTTGAAATAACCAAACAAAGACTTATGGGCCTATGATCCTTCATCAGAGAAGAGTTGATTTTTTTGGGGATTAGGCAAATGTTAGTGAACCAAACATATTTAGGAAGAGAGCCCGTTTCAAAGAACCTTTGGATCTCCTTAACCATGAAGTCTCCAACAATAGACCGATAGCGCTGGAAGAAGAAACCAGTAAGTCCGTCCAGACCTGGTGCACTGGAGGCTTTTACTGAGAAGACGGCATCCTCTATTTCCTTTCTAGAAACAATTGCGGTGCGCTTCTCGTTCATGACCTGGGAAATTCTCGGAGAGAAATCTGCAAAGATGGACTGGAAATCTGATGGCCTCGATGATGAGAAGAGCTCGGAGAAGTAAGCACACGCAACATCGCCCTTTGAAGCCTCTGACTATTGTTCAATACCGTTAATGTCCAACAATTTTTCCATAAAATTTTTTGAGCGAACAGATTTAACCGAATCGTGGAAGAATCTCGTATTGTTGACACCTTCTTTGAGCCACTTTTCTCGACTTTTTTGACTCCAATATGATTCCTCTTCTCGGTAGGCCTCTACAATCTTAAGCTTGAGTGATCTGGTAACAGTAAGTGACGCTGAATGAGAGGATTTCTCGAGTTCTTGTTGGTTATGGAAAGCGATAATCTTCTCTTTCGAGTTGGTATTATTGACCCTTTTCCAATTGCCGAGAGCTCTGCGACAACTTGCTACTCTGTGCGAGAAGGAGAGGGAACCAGAGTTCCATGCCTTTTGGATCGTATCATAGACTTGGGGCTTGTTAAACAATCTCTTATCGAACTGGAAAAGCCCACGATAATTTTCTCTTCAGTCGAAAAGAGACACCAAAACCGGTCGGTGATCTGAGCCTCTCTTCTCGAGGAATGTTTGGTTAGCTGAAGGGAATGACAAAAGCCAAAAGGGATTTGCAAAGCTTTGGTCTAGTTTACATTGGACCCAAGAGACATTCCTTCTTCCTCCCCAAGTAAACGAGTTGCCGTTACTCCGAAGCTCAGAAACTTTGCAAGCATCCAACATGTTAAGAAATGGTATGAAGGATGAATCGTTTCTGGGAAGACCACCAACCGTTTCTCCATTGTGCATTATATCGTTAAAATCTCCAAACATACACCATGATTCGATTCTGAGGATCCCTATTCTCGAAACTCTTTCCCAAAGACCCGCTTGATTAGCTTTGATTGGAACACCATAAATACAAGACAAGAAGAAAGAAAAAGAACCGAATTTCACAATGTAGTCGACAATATTCTTAGAGCCAAGGAGAATATCTATATTTACAGACTGCTTACAAAAGATAGCTAAACCGCCACTCTTACCAACCGGATCAACCGTATAAACAGACCCGTAACCTAACCAAACTTGAATATCAACAAGAACATTTCTACAATTTTTCGTCTCCATTAGAAACAATACATCGGGAAAATATTGATGACGAAGCTTCCAAATTCTGTGCATTTTCAAGCTGTGGTCGCCACCCACACCTTGACAATTCCAGCAAAGTAGACTCATGGAGACCGAGGTGCCCCTGCATCGAAGGCCACCTCAAGATTTTGGCGCTTAGATTTTCGATCGTTGAGTTGATCACACAAGTCGACTTTTCTTTTGAGAAGAGATATCGCGGTAGGAGCAGAGTATTGACTGGGATAATTATCGGCTTGTTGGGGAATAGAATGTTGTGATCTTTTGTGCTTATGAGACCTTTTTCGTTTGGCGTTGGACCTATACTTCTTTACGCGAGAGACCCTAGAAGAACTTGTAGCAGAGAAGCTAAAGTTCATACCCGTTGGGCCCTCAGCAGAGGCATTGGCATCAAATCCATGAGAATTGACAACTTCCTCCATCGAGTTTGCACCTTTAAGAAGGAGATGTTCTGAGTAATGTCTTTCCGGCAATGGGGCAGATAGATTGGAAGATGATCCGTGAGAGAAGACGAGGCCTTTGCGGTAGAGGGGATCATATATTACCAAGGGCGCTGGTTCAGGCGGAGGATCGTTTTCTCCAACATCGGATCTTTGACAACCTCTACTATCGAGTTTTTGACTTTTTGAATCTTGATACTTTGGTCATCAGAGTTAACAGTTGTGAGGTACTGTCGCATCTCTTCTACGACCGAGGGATCGATCCGTGGCCTCCCATTTAGCGGATTTATACCCACTAGGGATTCAAATAAAACCCCGAACAGAGGATCGCCTTCCTTTAAAATAATACTGGGTTCACTCGTCGGTGAGGATGATGCTGCCGGCTTAGGAGGACGAGGAAGATTAAGAGGACATTTCGATTGATCATGTGAGAGACGTTGGCAGCGATGACACCTTTTGTGGACTTTCTCATATGTGAAGAACAGTTCCGCTTTGCCTACCTTTGGAAGATTTATAACTTTGGATTTGCGAAGTGGTCGAGCAACATCGAACTAGATTAAGACTGACATAGTCGAGATTTTGCGAGTTAGCTTCATCCAGAGCTACTAAGCGAACGTGCCCCAGAACTTCTCCTAACGACACAATGGCTTTGGCATTGTAGTGGTTCACCGGGATGTTTCGAAACTGAACCCAAAACCAGATAAATATCTTGCAGAATAGTGACAAGAGGAAAAACAACCACAAATGAAACCCTCTAGATGAACTAGAGAGTGTTTAGCCCAAAAGAGGGAGTTTCTCTCTATATTTCTAATAATAAATGAGAAAAAATTATTGTAATAGTCAACTTTATTTCTTATTCTAAAATAATAATTTTAAACATATTATTTTTAATATTTAATGTTATAACTTTTTATTTCTAAATTAATACATTCAACCTACTAATTTATTTAAAAAATATATTCAATAAGATTACTTATATTATTAAAATTATATTTTATTAAAAATAAGATTTTATTACATTACATAAACAGAAAATTGACATCTTTATTTAAGCAATATCATTAATATACTTCTTCCATAGATGATTAATCAACGAGTTTTAAAGTGAGAAATGAGTTTCTTTGTCTTTGATTTCTCTATGTCGAGCAATAAGTTCTTGAAATCGAGCATTTACATCTTTTGTTATTTCGATCTCCGAAGGTGGAGTTTCTCTTCCAACTTCAATTGGTGCATTTAGATCACGCTCATCCTCGATTATTATTAATGTAAAATATTTATGCATGCGTCATTATGTCATGTAGCATTCTTCTTCTAAAACCGAGCCCGTTCTTTTACAATTACAAAACTTGAATGGAGAACTCCAAATGTATGTTGTACATCTTTTCTAAACACTTCTTGTTATGTAACAAAATATTTTTTTTAAGCAATTAAAAAAGATTAGTGCACAAAGACAAAAATATTTGGAGCTTCAAAGTAAAATTTTAGCATTTAGAGAACTTAAGGAAGAAAACACAATTTTATATCGAGATTTAAACTTTATAGAAGATCCAAATCTCCATGTATATTGTTCAATCTCAACAAGCAATAAATTAACGAAAATAATTATCAAGAAGCTCCTTCGGCATCTATTTCATTAGGCCACTATTTTGATTATCTTAATGGAAGTGACTTACATTATTGTTAAATCATTAATTTGAGTGTGTTAAATTTTTATTTTAAAGATAAGTTTATTTGTTTTGTCATTGGTAGTTATATATTTTTAATTAATTATTTGTTGTGTTATTGTATTTTGTAATTTATATATATATATTATAATTGTGTTATAAAATTTTAGTTATTTTAATAGTTATCTTATAAATATTAATTTATATAAGTTTAAGATTAAATTATATCATTTTGTTTAGGTACAAAGCGATAGTATATCAAAATTAAGAAATTTGAAGAACAACTACTCATTTCTCTATTTTCGAGTAGAATATAGAATGTCATTAAAAATAGTTTTATTTTAAATATAAGGTTTCGAGGAAGATATAAAACTTCTTTGAAGATGTTCTTAATCATTTTCTGCTTACACTTTTATTTAGTGATTTTGTGCTAGAGCCTAAAGTTTTACTTTCTTTCTTAATTTGTTGTAATCAATAAATTTAGTATTTTAGGATATAGCCCTTTCTCAATTACATCATATATGTTGAACATGAAAAGTTTCATAATTTTGTGAACAATATCCTCTTATGTATTAAAAAAGAAGTGATTGAAGAAAACGTGTTAAACTCACAATTTTTCTTATCTAATTTTTATTATTAAGAATTTAATATCTTAAACATGTTGTCAAATACTTTTATATTTAATTACTTTTTAAGTGATTATTATTATTCGTGTTGCCAAAAAATATTCGTAATAAAAAATCTCTTATTTACAATCTTTTGTTTTTTTAAATGTTTTAACAAGGTTCGATTACAAAAGTATATCTTAAATTTAAATTTTTCCTTATCTATTTTTTATTTTTAAAATTTAACATCTTAAAACACATTTATATTTAATTATTTTAAATTGATAATTATTATTAAATAATATAGTCTTAGTAAAAAAATTGTTATTTATAATTTAAATAGATACCTAACTTTTCAAAATCATAAAAATATATTCTTTTACTTTTTAAATAATTTTTAACAAGATTAGATTAAAAGTATATCCAACATTTTTGAAATTTTCTTTCTAATTGAACATTAATATTCAAGTTGTGAAACAATATAGTCTTAATAAAATTTTCTTTATTTATAATTTAAATAAATACGTAATTTGTTCAAAACCACAAAAAATCTTAGTTTAGGTTTTATAAAAAATCTTAACTTAATCAAATAAACTTTATATTCTATCCAATCTTTTCAATACAATTTTATTTATTTAAAATTCAATCAAATTATTTTATAAAATATAAATATTTAAAGAACAATCTAATAAATTTAAAATTTTAACAAACTTTTAAAGATAATAAAAAAATCGGGTATAGACCAGATCCTAACCTTGTTTTTTATATAAGTTTGAAGATGATTGATATAAGTAGTAGAGATATTAAGAGGATTTTTAGAAACTATAGAGGCATAATGGCTCTTAAAGAGATATTTGAGTTTTCAGAGAGATATCCGAGATCTTGACAAGTCTTTTTTTGTAAGTACTAGGAGAGAACCAGTGTGTTATCATTTTATTAAAGAATTATTAGAAATTTTGATATAAAATATTTTTGACAATCCAACATTTTATTTTTATTATTTTATTTAGTGTTAATATATAAATATTATATTATGATCATAATAATTTTTTATACTAATTTCAAATATTTATCTTTTCTTTATTTTGATATTAATTATTAAAATTTAAATATTGGAATAATTGTAACTTTCATTTTGATTTTGAATTTTTATTTCATAAATTTCATCTATTATATATTATGTTTTCATTTTATTTTTCTCCATTTTTGTGTTATTATTCTCTCTATATATATTTTATTATCTACTTAATGTATTTTAATATTTCTTTTGTCTATTAAACATTTTTAGTTTTACTTTTTTTTACTTGGATTATGAATGATAACTAATATATTTTCATTTTACAATACAAATGACTTTTTAATTTTTATTGAGATTGATTTTTTTGTGTTAGTTTAAAATATTGACTAACTCACTTTCAAGAAGTTAAAAAAATATTCATTGATATTTTACACTAATTAATATTTATTATTTTATGATACCCTAAAATTAAATTATAACTTCAATAGTATATACACAATTAAATTTGATTTTACTTAAATATTTTAACATATTTAAAATGTTTGTTAATTATATTTAACATAAAATTCGTTGAATAGATGTTAATTTAATTTATTTATAAATGATTATGCGTCCAATCATATTTTTATCCAAATTTCAAATATTTACCCATATTTCGATTTTAGTCAGTTCGATTCGATAAATTTTTCAGTTATCCAATAACCAAACTAACCATTGTGATTTGAAAGAATAGCATCCTTTGTTTATAATTCAATGTATTTGTTAATTTGTCAAAATATTTGTTTTGATCTAGTAATTGTTCACGAATTCAGTTCTCTTTCACAAAATTTTAATTAAATTATTACCCAAATTTTTATCCAAATTTCAAATATCTAAATTTCGGTTTTACTCAATTTGATTCGACAAATTTTTCAGTTATTCAATAACCAAACTAACCATTATGATTTGAAAGAATATCATCCTTTGTTTATAATTCAATGTATTTGTTAATTTGTCAAAATATTTGTTTTGATCTAGTGATTGTTCAAGAATTCAATTCTCTTTCACAAAATTTTAATTAAATTCTTAGAGGTGTCATGTGTGCGAGAATATCCATTTTTTATTATATATACGATGCTCCCACAACTTTCATAATTGAATATATTTTTCTTTTTCGATTTTTTTCATTTATTTTACTGTTTTGTTTTTCTCGGTAAGTAGTCAATTTGAAATGAGTTTCATTAGTTGATTGGCTAAGTACAAATTATGGATAAGGATGTTGGAGGTGTGCAATCCATATTTAATAATATGTTCTAATTTTTTTTTCAACATATGTTCTAACCATCCCTCGTAATGAGGGAATGTCTAACATACGTTGGATAATATGTTCAAATTATACTTCGTAATGAGGGAATATCTGAAATGCTATCCGAATGAAAAATCGAGATTGAAATGCCACCGTTTTATAAAATAATTTATAATATAATTATTCTAATAAGGGAAAATAATAAAATACAAAATTATACAAGTAAAAGTTAAAAAAATTTCAAAGGAAAGTTTTGGTGAACCTAGTAACCGACCTGCTTCATAAAATAATTTTAGATAAAACTAGAAACAGATCCAATTGTATAAATTACACCTTATTTCATCAATTGGAACCGATTATCTAGAAGATTTCAAATTCATTGGCTCGATTTTGTCAATTGGGACTCCATTATTTAAAATTCTGAGTTTGTCTTCGACAAAATATCGATTACCAAAACTGAAAATGAACTGAGAAAATCGATAGACTACTCGACAATTTGATTTGAGTTTGTAAACAACATAGTTTAAATCCTTAAACATAAACAAAGTTGAACATTAAACAAACCAGAAATTTTAGACAACTAGACAACTTTATAATTGGGCAACTTATGGTGAATAATAAGTTATTTATGCAGTAAAAAACATAGTGGTTTCACGGGCCCAAAACATTCCTAACACATCGGAGCATGAGAGGGGTCATACTATCCAACTGCGCCTACCCTCCATTCAAACAGATTGTCCATATAATCCTCGTTGCGGACTTTGTCACAGCTGTAATCAGAAACATAGTCCAGTACCATATCCTTGGACTTATCTATACCTTCCCGTAAAAGGTCTAGATCCAACACAAGATTGTTCCTCACATCCGTCATCTCATTGACAGATCCAGCAACGATGGTTTCATAAGTGTAGCTAAGATGTTGAAACCTTCGTCTCTTCTTTCGAGATCCGAACATAATAGAATCAGGCAGTAGAGATACCGCGCTTTGATGTGACCTTTCTCTGCAACGGTTTCTAATCATGCCAGACTTTCATCTGCTCTCTTCGTTCTTCTGTTGTCGAAGTATGAAGTGATTCTTTCTCTGTAGAGTGCATCGGGATTCCCGGCCTGACAAAATTGTGTCATGGCTACGACTAAACTCCTTATCTTTGCACTGTCTCCTATGGCTAGTTCAAATCCAGGGGACAGAGATGACATTCCCTTCGAACGACTTCAGTGTTCTAGTGCCTTCTAAGCGCTTGAGATACCTTCCCGAAAGATGCACCATCTATAACACTCGACCTCGCCACACGGAAGGTGATATCTGCCAGAAGTTTGTCGGGTAGATCAACCAGAGAATAAGTTCTTCCGACGTTAGCCCCCATGCTCTTGTGATACAAAACTTTTGTTGCAATTTAATGAAGAGAAGAAGAAGTAGTGGGAGAAATTTTATGCATTGATTTGATTTGATACAAAATTGTATTGCGTAAGAGAATAAGGGGATTTATGCATTGATTTGATTTTTATTTTGATGGTAGGTTGTTTGGAAGGTTGTAAATCAAACTCTATCACAACTCAAGTTAAAAGTGATAAAAGAAATTATGGACAATTGTAACAACTAAAAATTATGGGTAATTGAAACAACTGGAAATTATGGATAACTGGAAATTAAGGAAATTCTTACAATAAAAGTTCAACTGTTAAAGACAATGAAGTAAGAAATTAATTTCACGTGCCCATAAACATGTCAGACACATCGGATCATCAGGGGGATCATCCTCGTGCGCTTCGGAACCCCATCCATACACCTGGTCCATAAACTCCCACATCTCGAGTTTGTCCTCACAGTGGTAATGACTCCAATCACCATGATATTTCGCTACAATATCAATGGCCTTACTTGCACTTCCATGTAACTTCGGTAAATATTTATACGTGAGATCGTCACCAGTCGCGTCATCCCACGCATGGACTCTAGCAACCTTGGTTTCATAAGCATAGCCAACATGTTGTAACATTGGTCTCTTCTTCGAGATCCGAACAGACTAGAATCAGGTCGTAGAGATATCGCGCTTTGATGTGACTTTTCTCTACAACGGTTTCTAATTGTGCCAGACCTTCATCTGCTCTCACCGTTCTTCTGTTGTCGAAGTAGGAAGTGATTCCTTCCCTGTACAGTGCATTGGGATTCCCGGCCTGACAAAATTGTGTCATGGCTATGGCTAAACTCCTTATCTCTGCATTGTCTCCTATGGTTGGTTCAAATTTCAGGGGATCGAGATGACATACCCTTCGAACGCCTTCAATCTTCTAGTGCCTTCTAAACGCTTTGTTTACCTTGTCGAGAGATGCACCATCTTTGATGCTCGACCTCGGCACGTGTAAGGTGATATCTGCCAGAAACTTTTTCATATAGATTAGCTAGAGAAGAGTTGTGACATTAGTCATGCTCACTCTGTTTGGTTTTCTTTTGTCTTCGAAATGAATTGAATTGTTTTGGTA
>OVAO01004358.1:0-10295 GCA_900406285.1 Biscutella auriculata
CTATTGTCTCTAGCAAGCATCCCGACTTGGTTCGATATATACCCACCTCATTCATCTAATAACGTTTTTGTTTGTCTGTGCTCTACTCATCCATAGTAGACGTAGTGGGCTTATCGAAAACGCCTATTATCACTTTTCTAATCAACTGCCTCCCTTCGCCAGTTTTGGACAACAAGTCCCCCTTCGAGGTTTTAACTCATAAGCTCCCTAACTACAACTTTCTTAGATTGTTTGGTTGTCTATGCTACGTATCCACTTATCCTAAATTCTGCACTAAGTTTTCACCTAGAGCTCGTGCGTCGGTTTTCATTGGATGTGATGTAACTTACAAGGGATATAAGGCTTTAGATCTTGATACTATTGCTGTTTCTGTCTCTTGAAATATCATTTTCCATGAACATATATTGCCTTTTAAGATTGATACTACTTTTGTTGACATTGCTTTCTTTCACTCGTCCATTCTACCTCTAGATGTCCCTTGTCCTTTGTTAGATAGCACTTCGTTGCCCTGTGTTGCATATGCCTACTCATACTTCATTTCCATCTGCATCCACTTTGCCAGTCATTTCACCTTTATCATCTTCATCTCTACTTCATAATGCATCTCTTTTGCCTGTTCATCCCTCTGTGCCATCTACATCAATCATGCATGATCATTCTTTACCTGGTCCCACACCCAATAATACAGTCTCTAGTCTTGTTCATCTTGCTCCACCTACTATTGTTGAAACTCCTCTGGTGTCCGTGAACAATAATAGACCAAGGTGACAAGCTAAGGCACTGAACTATCTGACTGAGTACCACTGATATCTAACTCAGTCTATCGACTTCACTACCCCTTCAATACCTTCCTCTTCCACTTTGCCTAATCCACTATCCTCGATCCTTACTTATGACAATATTTATCCTTCCTACAAAGACATTCTCCTCGACTTTACAACCTTTAAAGAACCAAAATCCTTTCATGATGCTATAAATTCTAAAGGAATGAGTTGTGGCTATGAAAGCTGAACTCGAAGCCTTTGAGATTACAAATACTTGGGATATTGTCTCTTCCAGAAGGCAAGCTTGTGTATGGTAACAAATGGGTCTATAAGGTTAAATATATGACTGATGGGCTCTTGAACGTCTTCGTGCTCGTCTTGTGGTCAAAGGGTACACATAACAACCTGGTGTTGACTACATTGACACCTTCTCTCCGGTTGCTAAGCTTTTCACTGTTAAAGTTCTCCTCAACTTGGTTGTTATACATGGTTGATCAATTACACAGATGGATGTCATTAGTGTTTTCTTACATGACACTTTGGATGAGGAAAATATATGAGTTTACCCCTTGGTTACACTCCTCCTCCTGGTATTGTTCTACCTCCCAATCTAGTCTGCAAGTTGAAGAAATCAATTTATGGCTTGAAGCAAGCTAGTCGTCAATGATATCACACGTTCTCCACAGTTCTGCTATCTGATGGATTTACATAATATAATGCTGATAACATTCCATTTGTCAAGCTGAGTGGATCCACCTTCATAGTAGTGCTGGTTTATGTGGATGATATCCTAATAACAAGCAATGATGATCAAATTGTATCTTCCTTAAAAGTTGTTTTTCATATGGCTTTTCAGATTAAAAACCTTGGTCAGCTGATTCTTTCTTGGATTGAAAATTGCTAGATCTTCAAAAGGTATTGCAGTTATTCACAGAAAATATGCTTTATCTCTCCTTGAAGATGATGGTTTATTAGCTTATAAACCCAACTCCACACCTATGGACCATTCTGTTCAACTAAGCATCACAGATGGGACTCTCCTGGAAACACCTACTAAGTACAGAGAACTTATTGGCCGTATGTTATACCTCACAATAACCATACCTGCCATTACATATGCAATCAACAAGTTAAGCCAATTTTTGTCAAAGCCTACGGATTTGCATATGCAAGCTGCAACTAGAATCCTTCGGTATATTAAAGCAAATCCCAGACAAGGCCTCTTTTTCTCTACCACCACTGAACTCCGACTTCGAGCCTTTGCTGATGCCGATTGGGCGGCGTGTCCTGACTCGAGAAGATCAATTTCTGGGTTTTGTGTGTTCATTGGAGACTCTCTAGTTTCATGGAAATCGAAGAAGCAAAGGGTTGTTAGCAACAACAACACCAAAGCCGAATATAGGAGTCTTGCTAACACGACGAAGGAGTTGCTCTGGATTCATTAACTGTTATGCGACTTTCATGTCCCAATCAAGCCTCGTGCAACTCTCTTCTACGACAACAAATCGGCCATCTACCTCGCTTTTAATCCTGTCTTCCATGAAAGGACAAACACGTTGAAATTGATTGTGATATCACAAGGGATCAGCTGAAAAAGGGTTCCTCAACACCCTTTACGTCAGCTCCGAGAACAACCTTCTTGATATATTGACCAAGGCGTTGCAACCACATGTGTTCAAAAACATGCTTCGTAGAATGTCTATCTCAAACCTTTATTCCCCGACTAAAGATTAAAGGCTTGTGGGAATGTATTAAAACATGAGTATTTTTCAGAATTATTCATTCGTTTCTATCTCTTATCTTTCTATTCTACTAATCTTAATAAAGATATTTATGATTTTGATCGTAGTAAACTGATCTCAAATCTAGCAAAGAACCTATATTATTTTCTGTTATAAAGAAAGTGATTTACATTAAGATGGAATTGTTTTTAAATCAAATCAACAAGTATTAATTAAAATTTAAACCAAAATAAATAGAAAGGGAAATGATAATGGTTAGATATAAGTCTACCAAGAAGTTTAACTAAGAATTAGGGAAATATTTGTGCTAGAAAGAATGAGTGCAAACTATAACATATCTTATATATATATTACTTTAGAAGTATTTAAAAAAAATAACATTATTTTTACATATTATTTACATGTATGCTATGATGATGTGTTATCTCTAAAATATCTTTTAAAAAATATTTGACATAAGATTTTGTTTACTAGAATACTAACAATATATACCACTCATATATTTACTAACCAATAAAAATTAGATAATAATAATAAAACTACAATGTGAATCCCATTGATTTTAGTGATGCAATTGATATAAATAATAATCAAATTAAATACTAAATATTTATATTTAATTATATCATTTACCAGTCAACCAAAAAATTAAATAGTTAAGATTTTATATTTTTATTATTTATTTTCAAAAAAACATCTACTAACTAATAATATTAGATAATAAAAATTTAATATCTAATTGTATTACTTTAATTAGTTTTAAATATGTGTTATACCTCCTTTTATTTTTATTTATTTATATTTCTTAAAAAAACATGAATGTAATTTATTTATTCGTATAAATAATAGATATTTGATAAATTTAATAACAAAATATTATAAATATATGAAAATATAAATATTTAATCTCACACATGAAGTGAGTCAAAAATCTAGTTGATGTTAATTAGTCTCTTTAGATTATCTAATATTTTTGAGTAATTTTGTCCGTATAATTTGAGATGTATACATCATTTCTAATTTGTAAATTACAATTTTGATATATAGTATTCTCAAAATATTTGTATTGTAATCTTATAATTCGAAAAATAGTTTTAGGCTTTATGTATTTGGTTTAAGTGTTAATAATATAAGGTGTTGTATAAAATATAATAAGTGGTTAGATAAATGTATATGAAACAACTGTTGGCGACTACTTTTATGATTATAGTCGCAGTCACACTTTTTTGCGACTGCAATAAAACTAATTTACCAATCATAAAATGAAATCACGAAAGTCCTAAATTTGTGACGGTCTTTTAGAAGTCTTTATTTTGGATTCTTTAAAAGAAAACACATCATTTACGACTACGTGTTATTCATGTAATCGCACATTTTTGGAACTCTTCTGCGACTTTGGTGTCATTTTTTTACAATTCCAAACATGTAGTTACATAATACTGCGACGTGCGGTGTATAGTCTCAGTATTTGTGACTACCAGCTGTAATCGCAATGTCGAAGTCGCAGTTATAGTCGCAAAATATTCGTAGTCGTACCGTAGTCGTTCTTTTTGTGACTAATGAGCGACTACAGTCAAGAGTTGCACTATAGTCGTAAATTAGTTGAAAAATGGTTAAAACACATTTAAAATGCAAATGGGTAGGTGTATCAAAAAATTTCCAATCCTTTTAGAGTCGCAAATGTAATCGCTAAAATTGGTATATATATCCCATAAAGTTCATATTTTGCAAAGAAAAAAAACGTGGAGATAGTGATTAAGAAAAAGTGATGAAAAATTCTTATAATAATTGGAATTTGCGAGAGTGGATGTATTGAAGAATTGATGAGCAGAAAATAACATTTACGCCGAGTTTATTGCCGGAGTTGAAGAATTCATGAATATGGCAAGCAATCAACCAATTGCGCAAAGTAGTTGGGGGGGGGGGGGGAAAATTTTTTTTCCTTTTTTTAGATTAAAAAACAAAAATTTTTTAGGGNTTCTTACGGGTCGTGAAGTTTGGAAGCATCTGTATGGTAGAAGATTTATGCCAAATTATTATATTTTGTATAAACACGAGGAGAAAGTGAATGTTGATTTAGGAACAAGTTATAATAATGTCAATACCAATTATCAACCAAGTTGTAGTGATCATCTAGCAGATGTTAGTTATGATATGGGTGATAGATATGTGGAGATCGTTCATGATGCCTTTAATGAAATTTTGGTCTTTGATAACTATGATGATCATATTAATGTTCACGGTTATTAAAACCCGGAAGAACCAAACGAGGAGTCAAGATTTTTTTTACAACATGTTAAAAGCAACAAAAAATCCATTGTACGATGATTGTCATGAAGGGACTCACAATTATCTTTAGTGACTCAGTACATGACCCTGAAGGTAGATTTTAATATGGTCGTAAAATGCGTAGACGGCTGGGCTCAACTAATTACGAAGATTTTGCTAGACGAAAACAAGCGATGGACTCATATTAGGAGACAAAGAAAGTGATGCATAATCTAGGTCTCTCATATCATACAATTGATGTGTGTATCGAGAATTTTATGATCTTTCGAAAAGAAGATGAGAAATTGGATGAATGTAAATTTTGTGAAGCACCTAGGTATAAGGGTAGTGATGGACGAACAAAAATACCATATAGTCGTATGTGGTATATGTCGGTGGCAGACAAATTAAAGAGAATGTATCAGACTGAGAGAATGCTAAAGCAATGTGATGGCATGCAGAGCATGTGTCAGAGGACGAAATAATGATTCATCCAGCGGATGCGGCAGACTGGAAAAAAAATTCAACATACACATCCTCGATTTGCTGGAATACAAGAAACGTGTACCTAAGATTATGCTCGGATGGATTTAATCTGTTTGGTAAGTCACAAAATCATTCGCTATGGTCTGTGATTATCGCTATAACTTCCCTCCGAATATGTGTATGAGTCCAGAATTTTTATTTCTGACAATTTTGAATTTTGGGCGAAGCATCCACGAGCAAGTCTTGATGTTTTCCTTCGACCTCTGATTGATGAGTTAAAAGAGCTTTGGTCTACCGAAGTTAAGGCGTACGATATATCAAAGAGACATAATTTTAACTTAAAAGCAATATTGATGTGGACGACATTGACTTTCCAACATATGACATGCTCTCAGGATTGACGACACACGGTAGATTATCATGTCCAATATGCATGGAAGATACAAAGACATTTCAGCTGTCAAATGGAAAGAAGACGTGTTGGTTTGATTGTCACCGCCATTATCTTCCAATAGGCCATCCATTACGGAAGAATAAAAAAAAGTATGGAATGGAAACACGCTTTGGATGATTATCCACATGAATCTTTGATCGGTTCACAAGTTTATTACGAGCGAATTATGCAAGTTAATCCGCATAAAACATTTGTATACGGTGGAAATGACCACGAGGTAAAGAAGTCGGGATATGGTAAGACACATCATTGGCAAAAAGAAAGCATATTCTAGGATTTGCCATACTGGATGAACTTAAATCTACGTCATAATCTTGATGTCATGCAATAGAGAAGAAATTATTTGATAACATCTTACATACCGTCAAGAATGACAAAGTCAAATCGAAAGACACAAAGAAAGCGAGAATGGATTTGACATAAATTTGTCCAAGGAAAGAGTTGCATCTAGATTCTCGTGAAAGAGCTCTTATTCATGTATTTCGATTGTCCCCAGTTGCCAGAGAACGCTTATTGGAATTTGTTAAAAATAAAGTCAGATTCCCATATGGCTATGCATCAGACCTAGCTAGTTGCGTAGATATGGATGGAAGGAAGTTTTCAGGTATGAAGAGTCACGACTATCATGTATTTATGGACTGGTTGCTTCTGTTTATATTTGAAGAACTCTTACCAAGAAATGTACGTCTTGCTCTATCTGGTAAATATATTTAATATTATTCATGTTTTCATTAATATTAATATATATCTTTCATTTTTTAAATAATACTGATTAATTTTTGTTTTATTGGCTAGGCAATGAAAGCTTTTTGCGGGACTTTTGCTCAAGATATTTGCAACAAAACCAGGTGCAAATTACGAAGGAAAACATAATCATAATTTTATGCAATTTAGAGAAGATTTTTCCACCTGGCTTTTTGATGTAATGGAGCATCTCCCCGTACATCTGCCATATAAAGCCGAACTTGGTGGTCCTGTATAATATAGGTGGATGTATCCATTCGAAAGGTTTTTTAAGAAATTGAAAAGCAAGGCGAAAAAAGATATGCAGCTGGATAAATTGTGGAATTGTACGTGAATGACAAATTTTTTTAATTCTCTGAGCATTACTTTGCCGCAAATATACAAACAAAAGCAAGGTAATTTTGATAACATAATTTGTTGTAAAACATGCGTAAATCATATTCGTAATTTTAATTTATGTATTTGTTATGTATATATATATAGGTCAACTAGATTTGACTAAGGTGAAGCCCATGTTTTTCCTATTGTTGATATACCAAATATATTCAACCACGTAGGTCGTGGAAGTGGAAGATGTAAGGAGATATGATTCTCTGAAAGAGATTACCATTGCGCTCATACATATGTTTTGCGTAATTGTGATTACTTTCGGCCACTTGAAAGGTATTTTGCTATGTTCTAAATAATATATGATATAAAATCTAAAGTTAAATCTAGTTGTTTATATATATATATAACCTGTTTGAAGCTCAAATTCTTTTCACGTATCCAACTCTAACTGAAGATGAAGTTTCTACGAAAAGAGACGAAAAAATTCCTATGTGGGTTAGGAAATATGTAAGTATACATTAATTCATGATGTGTGTTCAATATATAATTTCTTCTAATATTTTGATATGTATTATAAATTAATATGCAAAAACTGGTGCGTTTAAGAATTGGGACACACGAGGTACATGAGTTAGTTCAAGACCCCATGAATAAGGCAATGACTTGGCTCATATATTATACGAGATAATATGTGTTCCATACACGAAGTCACAGACATCGAAGGAAAACATATAACTACGAAATATATATGAAAGGAGAAAATTATGCAGATGCAGATGAAGCTTATTTTTATGGGAATATAACATATATCATACAGTTAGTGTACACATGATTGGTGCACTTGAAGATCACACTTTTTAAATGTGAGTGGTATGACCCCACGATCGGTAAATAACAAACATATATTTTTGTGGATAATGGATGTTCCGAGTTTGCCAAATCAAAGAGTATAGGGGGATGTATCGAACCACCTCAGGAAGACATTAGAAAGCAAATAACCAATATAGCTAATTTCAGGTCTAAGGAGCAAAAACATTGTCACTGTATCACTTAAACGATTAACAAGCATAAAATTCAGAAATAAAGATTGTAGAAAGTAAATAGACGAGATTCAGATAATAAGAAGATTAGGCAAATGATCAGGCAATCGATTTCAGGCAATCGGTCCTAAGTCTATGTGTAATTCCACCAATTTAGGATATTCTAGGTCTACAATATTATTAACTAGATAGGCCCACTCTCGTGGCGAAAATCTCTACTTAGGTTATGTTAGTACCGCGCCCTAGCGTCCGCATACTAAAGGACATACCCAAGAGCATTAAGATCCCTATTCATGGAAATTCCTACCCAAAAAGCAATGAATACTTGGTTCAAGCTATGACAAAGACAATCCAGGCAGTTTTGTTAGAATCTCCAAACAACCCCAAAAGAATCTAACTCGACCTATCAATATCAGATTCAAGGGCATTTCATAGAACATGAGAAGAAAAGAACATCTAGCACCTCTCAGGCTTAAAAGTCTCCTTCAGAATGATGTTAACTTGGCCAAAATCAACAAAGCCTTAACAGTATTCTATGAAATGAGAATACTTGTGATTCTAAGTCCAACACATAGATTAGAACCAAAATACCATGAAATCTACCTAATCATTCACCTAAATGGTGACAACTGACTCATCATGAGCAAAAACCCAAATCCCATGGAAGGAGAGATGGATTCAAGCATGAATCAAGGTGAGAAACAAGTAACCCAAGCAATAAGACAGAAAGAGAATAGAGATTTCACAAAATACGTAGATCTTCAACCTTAATTCTCAAAAGAACACTAGATTCAATCTTGGAGAAAGGTTTGAAAACAAAAGTTAGATGGAAATGAGCTCTCTAGGGTTTTAGGGTTTAAGAGAGACATATATATGGCCCAACAATGGCCAAAAACGAGCATAAAATAAGTGTTTTGGGGCCTTCTTAAGGCCCACATCGAGCAGGTTATGTTCGATGTCAGAAAGGAGATTGCTCGATGTTGTGCTTCAAGAACATCTAGCAGATTTTGCTCGATGTCAGGAGATGGTCTGCTCGATGTTGTGCTTCAGGAACATCTAGCAAGGGTTGCTTGATGTCAGGTCTTCATGTGCTCGGTGTTGATCATCTTGGTGTAGTTTTCCATAGCTTTCTTGATCCTTTGAGGTCTATCCAAGTCATAGTCCATGTCCAATACCTGAAATGCAAAGTGATGCAAATATGCAATTGATATGTCTCATTTTTAGCCGGTTATAGGAGTAGTTTCTTCTATTTTATTGCTAGTTTAGGATGCATTTAGAGTCCATTAGGGTGCATTGCATGTATCTTTCTTGTTTCAGGTGTGTTATCTTGTTTGTGCGGAATTTTTATCGGCTTGGAGCATTTTGGAGCAAAAACAGAGTTTACACTCTGCTTTGGAGACACGTACCGGTCTAGCAGACCGGGGCCCTGACCGGTCCTCATATCGCTTCTCTCATACCGACTAGGCATCACCGGTCCACCCCGCCCGGTCTCTGATATTTCACACTCGTAGAAGCATACCGGTAGCCTTCACCGGTGTACAGACCGGTCTTCTATCCGCTGTGTCAGGATTGACGTGCCTCACCGGTACGCTCACTGGTACTTCATCCGATTTATCCAGCCCAACCATGACCACACCGGTGCACCTTATCGATCTATGTTTCGCGGTTCTTATACTGGTCCTGCCCTGATCGTTTCGTAGTCTCGCCCCGCCATACCGGTCACGATATCAAGATGCGGACCGGTCTGGCTGACCGGTCAAGTTGCTCGAATTTGTAGTTCTCTTTAAGTAGAGAGTTTCTCCTATTAAGAACTATCTCATCTTTTATTTCTCTAATTCTTATGCTTTGACTCTTTCTTCTTTTTGGAACAATTTATAACTCTTTGAATGCTTGTTAATCCTTGAATCTATATCATCTATTCTCTTCTCTTCTTCTCAATTCTGGAATCAAACATGGTGAAGCATTTCTATCCCATGAGAGTTGGTGCCAAAACCATGGTTGAGTAGTCATTCTCTAAGTGATTAGGTGATGGTAGATTAGGGTGATTAGAAATACTATGATGTTGCTTAGGGATTAACTATTATGATTCTCACCTAATTGATGTGTTTAATGCTAGAATACGATTGATCACCTTGTTCTAGAACTTAGGTAGATTATCGCCCGGAAGATGTTCGATAAAACGCCCGAATGAATCTTTTAAGTGTTAAATAAGGTCTAACCAAGGGATTGTGCTAGGGTTGTTTAGTAGTTGTATGGACTAGAGTTTATTGCTCATAAATCATATGTTTAGTCAAGGGATTGTTCAAATATGTGATTTGTGAAGGGGATTTTACCAAGGGATTGGGTTAACCTTTATTGGATAGCTCATAGACTAAGGATTAGCATCTTGATGATAGAAATGAGCAGCATCGTAGTAGTTTTGATTGCCCGAATCAATTGCCATAACCTAATTGCTTAGTACCTTTCG
>OVAO01004359.1:0-10295 GCA_900406285.1 Biscutella auriculata
GGGACGCTTTGGCTGGGAGACGTCCCGGGTTAGCTACCCGGGACCTTGGTCGGGACACTTCATCTGGTCCGGTGCGGTTTTCCTTGATTTTGCAAGTTCCTCTCCGTTTGATTCGAGTTTCTTCCTTCNAAGACTCTAAATGCAACCTAAAACCGAGAGAAAACGAATGAAAACGAGACTAAAAACTGGTCAAATTCACAACATATCAGAAATGAATGTCAACACTCAAGTAATTGTGCCTATCACCATTAGGAAGTATGGAGATGAGGTTTTGTGTGATGTGTTATCTATGGAAGTTGGTCACATATTATTGGGAAGGTCGTGGCAATTTGATAGGAATGTGATGCACAATGGCTACACCAACAAATATTCATTTGAGCATAAGGGCAAGAAGTTCACTCTCCTTCCTATGACACCACAAGAGGTCTCTCAAGATCATATCCACCTTAGAAAGAAGGAGAAGAAGTCTTCTAAGTCTTCCAATTTCTTGATAAACACAAGTTTTGTAAGGAAGGCTCTTTACTCTAAACAATATGTTTTGTTATTTGCTTATAAAGAAGCTTTTAGTAGCTTAAATAACCCCTCATCAGATCATCCAAATAAACTTAAAGATCTTTTGCAGAAGTTTGGAGATATATTTCCAGGTGATGAAGCTAAGGGATTACCACCCTTGAGGGGCATTGAGCATTATATTGATTTTGTATCGGGAGCAACCATTCCGAGCCGACCTGCTTACCGCACCAACCCAATGGAGACCAAAGAGCTTCAAAAACACATTGAAGAACTCATGAGCAATGGGCACATACGTGAGAGTATGAGTCCTTGTGTGGTGCCCGTGCTGTTAGTGCCCAAGAAGGATGTCTATTGGCACATGTGTGTTGATTGTAGAGTAATCAACAACATCACAGTTAAGTATCGTCATCCTATCCCTAGACTTGATGATATGTTGGATGAATTGCATGGTTCTAGGGTATTTTATAAAATTGATCTTAAAAGTGGCTATCACCAAATTGGAATGAAGGAGGGTGATGAGTGAAAAACGGCCTTTAAAACTAAGCATGGTTTGTATGAGTGGTTGGTTATGCCCTTTGGTTTAACTAATGCCTCAAGTACCTCTATGAGATTGATGAATCATGTGCTTAGGAAGTTTATAGGCTCGTTTGTGGTAGTTTACTTTGATGATATCATTGTCTATAGCTAGTGGTTAATTAATCATATTCAACATCTAGAATCTGTCTTAGATGTGTTAAGACAAGGGAAACTTTATGCCAACTATTTCAAATGCATATTTTGTACGGAAAACCTAGTCTTCTTAGGTTTTGTTTTGAGTGTAGATGGAGTTAGGGTCGATAAGGAGAAGGTGAAGGCTATCAAGGATTGACCAAGTCTTAAGACCGTGGGAGAAGTGAGGAGCTTCCATGGACTAGTTGGGTTATACAGAAGATTTGCAAAAGACTTTAGCCACATAGCTGCTCCCTTGACCGAGGTTATCAAGAAGGAAGTGGGATTGAAGTGTATGCATTGCACAAGAAGATGCATTACAGGCATTAAAGGACAAACTAACCAGTGCACCCNGAAGATTTGCAAAAGACTTTAGCCACATAGCTGCTCCCTTGACCGAGGTTATCAAGAAGGAAGTGGGATTGAAGTGGATGCATTGCACAAGAAGATGCATTACAGGCATTAAAGGACAAACTAACCAGTGCACCCTTGTTATTGCTTCCTGATTTCACTAAGACTTTTGAGATTGAATGTGATGCTTCAATTTTAGGTATTGGAGCGGTTCTCAAGCAAGTAAGAAACCCATAACATTCTTTCATGAGAAGCTTGAAGAAGCCCCTCTCAATTACCCAACTTATGACAAAAAACTATATGCTCTTGTGTGGGCCTTGCAAACTTGGCAACACTATCTATGGTCTAATGAGTTTGTCATACACACAGATCATGAGTCCTTGAAACATTTGAAAGGCCAACACAACTCAACAAAATGCATGCACGGTGGGTAAGGTTTATAGAGATATTTCCCTATGTCATCACTTACAAGAAAGGTAAGGATAATGTGGTGGCAGGCGCATTATCCCGGAGGTACACTCTTCTTTCTAGCTTAAGTGCTAAGCTTTTGGGATTTGAACAACTTAAGTCATTATACTCCATTGATTCTGATTTTCAAGATGTCTATAAGGAATGTGCTCTTCACGCTTTGGATCACTATTATAGACTGGATGATTACTTGTTTTACAATAATAGGTTGTGTGTACCTAATGAGTTTGTTCGAGAAATATTGATTAGGGAAACTCATAGTGGCAGCTTAATGGGCCACTTTGGAGTAGACAAGACCTTGAATGTATCTCAAGACCATTTCTATTGGCCACACATGAGGAAGGACGTGGAAATGATATACTCTCATTGTCTCAAATGCAAACAGGTTAAGGCTAAGGTCATGCCTCTCGGTTTGTATATTCCTTTACCTATTGCTTCTCACCCATGTCATGATATATCTATGGACTTTGTGTTTGGATTTCCAAGTACTCAAAATGGAAGAGATTATATATTTGGGGTAGTTGATAGGTTTTCTAAGATGGCATACTTCATTCCATGTCATAAAACTGATGATGCATCTAATGTAGCTAACTTGTTCTTTAGGGAAGTTGTTAGATTACATGGCAATGCCTAGGACTATTGTTTCTGATAGGGAGCCTAAGTTCCTTAGCTATTTTTGGAGAACATTGTGGAATAAGTTAGGCACTAAGTTATTGTTTTCAATAACTTGTCACCCACAAACCGATGGCCAAACTGAAGTTCTGAATATAACCATGTCCATGTTACTTAAGGCCTTAATCAAAAAGAATCTTAAGAGTAGGGAAGATTGGTTGTCTCATGTTGAGTGCACTTTATAATCATGCTAAGCATTCCGCTTCTAAGTTCTCTCCTTTTGAGCTTGTATATGGTTTTAATCCACTAACACCTTTCGACTTAATTCCTTTGCCTCTAAGTGAAAGTGTAAGTGTGGAAGGAGAATAGAAGGCCGACCAAGTGAAGATGCTTCATGAAAAGACCAAGGCGAATCTAGAAGCCAAGACACAACAATATGCTAAACAAGCCAACAAAGGGCGTAAGACACAAGTTTTTGAAGTAGGAGATCTTGTATGGATCTACCTAAGGAAGGATAAATTCCCGAAAGAGAGAAGCTCTAAGCTTAAACCCCAAATAAATGGACCATTCCGAATCACCCTAGATACCGTTAGTCCAAACTTCAATGTTGCTGATTTGGTTCCTTTTCATGTAGGCGACACATATTTGAGGTCAAATCTTCTTCAAGAAAGGGGGATGATATGAGCATGGAGGATCAAGAACCGAGAACCAAGGTGGAGGAGCACTCTCTAGAGATTCCCACAGGCCCTTTGACAAGTTTAAGATTGAAGAAGCTTACTAGAGCTTTGATGCACATGTGGGAATGCTTAGAAGAACACTTGGAGCTTGAAGACACATATTCGGTCTTTACCTTGATTCAAGCTCAAGGGGTGCTCAACTTGGCACTCTTTTTCTCAAAACTAGCTTTGTCCCAAATGGATTTTCTAGTGAGAGTTTTAATGATGCTAGCTTGGGCACTTCCATCACTCAAGATGAATCACAAGGGATGCATAAGAAGGAGCCAAGAAACCAAGCCAACACTAAGCCAAATATTAGCTCCTTCATTTTGCTTATGCTTTGCGTTTTGGACCCCTTTTTAAGGTTTTGCTTCCTTTTCAAGTTAGAGTATTTAAACGCATGTTTGTAACTTTGCTCATTTTTCACTTTCTTTCAAATTAATCAAAGAGATGTTTCTCTCAAAGTTAGCTCATTTGTCACTAGTGTGTAGTATCTAGTGAGAAGCCTTGAGTGTATCATATCTCAAGGTCTCGGTGTATCTAAGGTCGATCCATAACCTTAGTGGCTCACCCGCCTCCATTTTTCCATTCTCCATCTTTCATACCGCCTCGCCCACCCCATCGCCTGTTTCGTCAAGCCGCATCGCCACCCGTACGTATCGCTCGCCATCACCTCTCGTCGACTTCGTTCATCATCGACCAACGTTCTTCATCTCCACATTTTGCTCGACGAACCCACGTTCCATCGTCATATCTCATCCTCACAGATCAGTTCATCATCACCTCACCTCCTTCATGTCACTAGAACACCACCGTGTAGCTCCTTGGCCGCGACCTCACCGCCGCCAGCCTACAAATCTTTTCAAGCTCGAACTCTTTCTTCAAGGGGTTTGTGTCAGTTTGGAGTTAGGGTTCATTATCATTTACACTGCGTCGAGTTAGTAGTGGGTTTGCTTCTGCTTTTGAGGTTCGAGTTTGGTTGGTGTAGATTCCTGCTCAAGTCTTATCTTTGTTTGTGGCAGCTTGTAACCAACAGTTCATCCAAGTGTGTCTGGATCTTTTGGATTTGGTGAAGGCACATGGGATCTTCTCTGTATCGCTATTTTCTCTTCCGTATGTGGCTCCATTGTCTTTCTTGTGTTGAGCCTTTGAGTGTCAGCCACCATCGCCAGTGATCAGGTTTCCTACATGCACATCATGGTTTGGTTGTTGAGCTTCCACCAAGGTTTGAAAAAAAAAAAAGTTTCTTATTCGTCTAGGTGGTCGTTTTGAGTCTTTTTGGTGCGCATTGGTCGTCTCGGCGTTGGAGCAAGTTCCTAAGGGTTTTCGCGTTTCTCCTTTCATCAATATATTATGTGAGGATTTTATCTTCATTAGGCTTATTCATTAGGATGAGTTTCCACTCGTGTTGGTTTGGTATTTCAAGAATCGTGGTTCTCTCAGTTTTTTTGTTTGTTTGGTTGTGTTTGTTTTTCGGGTTCTATTTAATTTCCAGAGATATTTCTTTATCTCCTGGTTTTAGCTTCCCTTGTTAAAATTTTGTTCACTTTAGGGGGTATTATTGGATATTGTAATTTAATGGATTTCTATGCATTACAAAATCCACTGTTATGCAATTATGTATTTCATCAAAATACAATAAGGGGGTGTTATTGGATATTGTAATTTTAATGGATTTATATGTATTTCAGAATTCACTGTTATTCAATTATGTATTTCATCAAAATACAATAAATACAATGTTATTGAATTGATATTTCGTTAGTGTATTTTAGAATACAACAAAAACAACTGTTATTCAATATTTAGTTGATTTTAATGGATTTTGATTATAACGGATTTTAATGTATTTAAATAAGCAAAACTTGCGTAAATGATATACCATGTTTTAGGCTTGTATTTTAATAGATTTTAAGCATGATATCTACAACAAAGGATACAAAATATCTCACAAGATAAAAAAATATTTTTATTTCACACAAATTGATTGCAACAAATATCTCGTTGCCTATATTTTCTATGAGTAGTAAATATATTATTTTAAAATATTTATTTATTTTCATCCAAATGAACGTAACAAAAAAAATTACAGTCGTTCAAAAAATAAACTTTTAATATTAAAATTTAACTTAAATATATTTGTAAAGTTTGTATCAAATCTACATAAGTATTTTTCATATTTATTTTAAACAAAAATAATAATTAAAAGTTAACGAATGAAAATATCAACATTAAAAATATTAATTAACTATTAAAAGTTATTTATTATTTTAGAATTTATAAATTCACATTAATCAATCAAAATACATTGAAATCTCAGTCCATCAAAATCCAGTAAAATTCGTTGTGTTTCAGTGTAGTACACCATAATCCAATCAAAATCTTTTAAAATTTATTAAAATCAAAATACATCAAAATCATAATTCAATAACATCCCCTTAATTTAGGACTCAAATTTGGTATTTGTATTTCATTAGGGATCGTTGTAATCGTTAAAACTTATGATAATATAATTTCAAATGATAAAAAAATACAAGATTTAGTTATAGTTCAATAAACTATAACGAAATTAAAAAAAAATCTCCAGAACTCAAAAATAACATTACCAAATCCAGCCATGGGCCATATAAGGGCCAGTGGACGTTGACGAGGCCCAATGGACAAAAAAAGCTCAAGAGCATAAGTTCAGTTTGTGTCTGGTCGTTGAAAAAATGGGAAAGTACATGACAAGCAAACCTATCTGTGACTTGAAGCTATTTCCCCCCAAGATTTCGTTTTCCATCGTCTTCTCTCTTCATTTTTCTAATTCCGAAGTAAACTCTTCAACCACTGCGCCTATGACCTCCCAACGATACTCTTCCCTTATATACCTCATCTTCCTTCTCTTCTCTGCAAACCCACACCTCTCCTTCCTTTCGTCATGAGGACTCGCTCTTGCCTCTCCGCCTTTCTTCTCTTCCTCTTTTTCTCTGCTTCTTCCGCTGTTCATAATGTTCAGACGGAGCGAATTTCAGGTACTACTTCTAGTTCTCTCGCTTAATTAGTTTGAAATCCGATGTTTCTTTGCTGTAATTGCTGCTGGTCTCTTGTTCACATTGGTTCATATGTAGAATTCGATTTGCTTAAGAAAGTCGAGTGATGAACTGTGAAATCCCTGAAATACAGGAAGTGCTGGTGATGTTCTGGAGGATAATCCAGTGGGAAGGCTTAAGGTTTATGTATACGAGCTTCCAAGCAAGTACAACAAGAAATTACTCCAGAAAGACCCTCGATGTCTTACACACATGTTTGCTGCTGAGATTTTTATGCATAGGTTCCTCTTATCTAGCCCTGTTCGAACACGTAATCCCGATGAAGCTGATTGGTTTTACTCCCCGATTTACCCCACTTGCGATCTCACTCCTACCGGCTTGCCTCTGCCTTTCAAATCTCCACGCATGATGAGAAGCGCCATACAACTAATCTCATCGAATTGGCCTTATTGGAATCGAACAGAAGGAGCTGATCACTTCTTTGTTGTGCCACATGACTTTGGAGCTTGCTTTCACTATCAGGTAGATTTTATCCGCACTTTGGAACACACTTTGGAACACACTTTGATGTTATTGCATAAGATTATAGAACGGTCCAATGAATTGGGTGCATGATTTGACATTAAACAGGAGGAAAAAGCCATTGAAAGAGGGATCCTTCCGCTACTCCAACGTGCCACTTTGGTTCAGACATTTGGTCAGAGGAACCATGTATGTTTGGACGAAGGCTCCATCACGATTCCTCCATTTGCACCTCCACAGAAGATGCACGCTCATCTTATTCCTCCAGATATTCCACGCTCTATCTTTGTATACTTCCGTGGTTTGTTCTATGATGTTAACAACGACCCAGAGGGAGGCTACTATGCAAGGTACATATTCTGTAGACTTGTGATTGTGAAATTCTCAAGTGATGAGGTTTCGCTATAAACTGAAACCTTCAAACAATAAAATGAAGCACGTATACGTCAAGATCTACCTTTTTTTGGCAGTTCAAGATTCCTCATTTGGTTAGCTAAGATCAAGTTTTCTTGTAATCTGCTGAATGGAATCTCTATCTTTGTACAGAGGCGCAAGAGCAGCGGTGTGGGAGAACTTCAAGAACAACCCTCTATTCGACATCTCAACAGATCACCCGACAACATACTACGAAGACATGCAAAGATCCATCTTCTGTCTATGTCCTCTAGGATGGGCTCCATGGAGCCCAAGGTTGGTTGAAGCAGTTGTTTTTGGATGCATCCCAGTGATTATAGCGGACGACATAGTACTGCCATTCGCAGACGCCATCCCATGGGAAGAAATAGGAGTCTTTGTTGGGGAAAAAGACGTCCCGGAACTAGACACGATCCTAACATCAATACCAACAGAAGTGATCCTGAGGAAACAGAGACTCCTCGCGAATCCTTCGATGAAACGAGCCATGCTATTTCCTCAACCGGCACAATCAGGGGACGCATTCCATCAGATACTTAACGGGTTAGCTCGGAAGTTACCTCACGAAAAAAGCATATACTTGAAGGCAGGTGAGAAGGTATTGAACTGGACGGCTGGTCCGGTTGGTGACCTCAAACCTTGGTAAACTCAGAAGAAGTCATGTCTTGTTGTATTTCTTTGGTTTCTCGAGTTATCTCTTATATAGTTTGTTGTTTCTTTACTCAGCACTTGGAAAATATTAGAATTCCTTCTCTGTATGGATTATTTTTGTAGATAACTGATATGGGCAAAATTGGATGTAGGTTGATCATACTATTCAAATTATGTCTTTCACATTTTTTTAACTTTGTAACGCCAATTAGATAACTTTTAATCATTTTTACACCCACTTTACCCATCTAGTCGTTATTGGATCGGTCCACGAACTACTATAAAAATTTAATATACAATGATATATATATTTTTATTTAAATTAAAAACATAAGTTGTTTTTAGTTTTAACCTTTTTGTACGTTGAATTTACAACTTATTTTACAAAGAAACTAGATTTTTTATCCTATAAGTGGGATAAGAAATTGATAACAAAAAATTTAGATATCTATTATATTAAATCAGGGTTTATCTATTAAAAAAACTATACTGAACCATTTTATTTAAACATTAGACATATATTTCGTTACAATAATTTAATATATAATATTATATTTTGTTACAATAATTTAATACCTATATACATTAACATTTTTAAAAAATATATTAATAATTAAAAACCAATAAATATTCTAAAAGAATATTCTTTCTATTTAATCACATATTTTATATTCAATAAATACCCAATAATTTAATACCTAGATATTCAACAATTTTGTTTAAATTTTTGAAAATATTTAATAATTAAAAATTAATACAAAAATCTTAAAGGGATATTCTTCTTATTTACCTCTTTTCGGTTTAAACAATTCATTTTAAACCTATAAATAAAAATCTATATTTAAAAATCTATAGCTTAAAATATTTTTTATAAAAATATTTAATACTTAAAACACCAATAAAAATCTTAAAATAATAATCTTTTTATTTACATTTTTTTAATTTAACGATTTGTTTAAACCAATACATAAAAGTTCTGTATTTTAAAATCTATAGTTTAAACGATTTTCAAAAAATATTTAATAATTAAAAACCAATAGCAATCTTAAAAGAATATTCTTTTTTTTACCTTTTTAAATTTAAATAATTTAGTTTAAACCAATAAATAAAAGTATATATCCAAAAATCTATAGTTTAAACGATTATTTTTAAAAACTAATAGATTAATCTTATGAAAGATTGCGTTTACAGATTTAATCAATTTTATTAATCTATTATATTAAAGAAATATATGAAAATTTTATGAAACATTACGTTTACAGATTTAATCAATTTTAATATTTATTATTGTTAGTAGATATTTTTTACAATAAAATATAAATCACATAACCCAAATAATATTTAAAAATCATTGAATTTTATAAACATAAATTATTTGTTAACAATTTGAATAATAGGTCGAATAAACCTATATAAGTAAAATAATATTTAAAAAATTTAGGATTTATTGCATTATAAATTTCACTAATCTAACCATATTTTAATAAATAAATAACAATCTTAAGAATATTCTAAAATAATATCAAAATTAAAAATGTTTTATTTTATTAGGTGTCAATTAATATTGTCATATAAATTTCTAATTCAAAACATAAATAATGTTTAAAATAGAGAATAATGGTTAAAATTATAAAAAGATGATTATATATATATATATATATTTTAAAGTGTTAAATATAAATTTTAATTTCAAATAAAAATATCCGCTTTGAACGCGAGCTGAACTCTAGTATATATTAGTATACATTGTAATATATTTTTATTAAAGTTCTGAGTTATTTCTCTTAGTCACCCAAAAAGAATTGTATTTAAATTATAATTTTGTGATATATGTAATTTTTATATTTTAGTTTTAAATTTGATGTTTAATCAATTTTAATCAAATATGTTTTTTAATGTTATATAAGTTTAGAATTATCTAATAATATTAGGTAGTACTATTAGTTTTTCTTTTTAAATTATATGTGAAACCTAGGACTCTTTGAATTGTCTTGATATTGTTACCATTATTAAAGATTTGAATATTTTCCTTTCATTTAATTTTATAATAACATAAAATGTAATCTATTAATTTTAAATATATTTTTATAACTAGAATATAAAAAATATTAAGATAATCACGTATCAAAAATATATAATCATGATTACGTTAATATATTTGAATATGCAATAAGATATAATAGATTACAATAAAATATGATTTATTTTAAAAATTATTTGGAATATTATGATAAGTCATGATTTATTTGTATATATTTGTTAGATTTATCTTGTGAAATTATTGTATAATAAATTTATATTTATTTAT
>OVAO01004361.1:0-10294 GCA_900406285.1 Biscutella auriculata
ATATATATATATATATTGAAATTAAAGTTTAAATTATAGTAACTATAATATCTAATGCAAAAGTCGAAATTATATATTTAAGAATTAATCCAATCGAAATTAAATATTTAAATATTTTTATTTTCTTTTACTTCTAAATATTTAATCATTTTAATCTAATTGTTTGCTTCAACGAAAAATTAGATAAAACAAAATAAATTGTGTAATTTGGATGTTGACTAAATCTTCGTACTTGCAATCCAACATTCAAAATACATTAGCTTATTTATAGAATTGATTCATATTTGCTTATTATTTTTAAACTATGTGAGACTACTGAAATATATTTTTTCTTGAATATTTTATAACCCTTTTAAAAATCTATTTTAACCGAATGGAATATTATACGGATTAAGTTCAAATTATTTTTATAATCTAAAGTGAAAAATCAAATTAGACATATTTTGATTTTTCTATCAACTCTAATTATTTAATAAATTATAATCTAATTGTTTGATTCAACAAAAAAATTAGATAAAATTGTGTAATTAGGATGTTTACTAAATCATGCTTCCGATTTGAAATCCAACATTTTAATACACATTAGTTTATTTATGGAATTGATTTATCTTTGCTTATTATTTTTTAAGCAATATGAGACTATTTAAAATATTTTTCTTAAATAAATTTAATGTGAGTCTTATATATATATATATNATATATATTTTTTTTTTTTCTTTTCTAAGTTATGTAAACTATATTTAATCAATGAAATAGATTACCAATATTTTTATTATATCTTGTTTTATAAATTTTGATTTTTATGTTTGAAAATTTTTTCCTATAATTTATAATATCCATAGTTCGATGCGTCCGTTTTTTTCCATAGTTCGAAGTTTATGACTTGAGATTTTACCAGAGAAACAAAATTCAGATTCAACCGAATCTCTTTCTATTGTAACCGAACTTTTACAGAATAAGTCGTGAATGTACAAAGAAAGGAGGATCTCATGTTTTCTGTTTACACATTCTTGTTATTCATCACATAAATCTGTGGCAGATATCATCACTTCATTTGTCGAATTTGAAATTGATAATCTCAAGTTGTATTGCAGGTGGCATTGATCTGGCTACTGGCATTAACCAATCTACTGATCACAGGAGAAAGCAACAATGCAATTTGCAAATGGATCCGGACCAAGAAAAGGGAAGGAAGGAGCTTTAGTCAGTTTTGATACTTGGCATATCAATGGCGGTATTGGTTATAATCTGCAGTATATTCATCTTGCTTAGAAAAAAAAGAGTTACTAAGAACCATTTGCACTATGCATAAGACAGTCCATTAAAATCATTCGCCAAATGGATTTTCGTCTAAGATACTCTCAAGTGTAAGTAAGATTTTTAAAAAAAAAAACCCAGCAATTCTCTGATATTGGTGAAAATATTAACTTACAATACTATCAACCCCAATGACAAGACCTACATAAATGCCAAGACCAATTCACAGAGATACGACGATAAGGCAGAGAAAGGAAGAAGAAGCACACAATGCAAAACATAGTGCAAGAAGATATGTAAATTTGATAGTTTTAGAAATTTAGAATTGGAATGTTGATAGTTTTAGAATGGTTTTGGAATGAAAATTTGAATGTTGATAGTTTTAGAATTGGAATTAGAATGTTTGATAGTTTTAGAATTAGAATAAGAATGGAAATGTGAATGTTTTGGAATAGTTTTGGAATAGTTTTGAAAATAATTTTGAGATACTCAAAATAAGATACTTGTATTGGAGATGATTTTAATTACACGAGTTCTACAAAATATCTTAACTACTTAAATATTAATAAACTTCACTTTTAAGATACCCAAAATAAATTTCTTGCATTGTAGATCCTCTAAAGAGTATCTTATATGGTAGATGCTCTAAAGGGTTTATGAAAGAATGCGATTCTTAACTTTTAATTCAATTCTTATTTTTATTTCAGGTTCTTAGATGGAGGTGCTATGAAATGGCAACACCAAAAGGGCCATGTCTTATTGATTTCTAAAGTAAACTGTTTTAGTTGGTGGAATTTTTGAAAAAGTCAAGACAGCTCTCAGTTGCAAGTGCTGTGTCCCAAAACTTGTCATAATACTCAGCATATGTAAAGTTTTTGTAAACAGCAGGAGAGTCTTCTTCCTCATTGATCAGTTCTTTTTGTGGTCCAATTACAGCATCTGCAGAAGGACAGTAGAAAGTCGGTATTGAAATCCTCTCCTTGTCGCTGTTCACAACCGCTCTATGGAGAACACTCTTGTATTTGTCATTACTTATAACCTAAGAGGAGAAAAACATTAACATAATTTAGCACAAAGGGAGTGAATAAGAAGAAGAAAAAAACAGAAGAGATTCTTGATATAGTCTGCTAATTACCTGCATTTGGTCTCCAATGTTAACTATAAAAGTGTTGGGAAGAGGATGAACAGCGACCCATTTGCCATCTTTGAACACTTGTAAACCAGAGACTTCGTCTTGAAGAAGAACAGTTATCAAGTTTGGATCTTTATGTCCGGGAAGTCCATAAGTTAGCTCCGGTTGAGGACACGGTGGATAGTAGTTTATGGCCATATGTTGAGCATGTTTGCCTAATCCTTTGCTTACACGGTCTTTCGCAAGACCTAAACTCTCTGAAATTGCCTCGAGGAGAATCAAGACTAAGGCTCGAACGCTAGTGGCGTATTCAGCTGTGATCTCTCTGAATGAAATTGGACTTGAGGGCCATTCATTGATGAAATCTTCTATAGGAAAGCAATGGAGTCGAAGAAAGTCTCTCCAGTTTGAGACTTTCTCTGAGCCAACGTTGAAACTTGTTGAGAGTCTCGTCGTCTTTTTTGTATCTGCAGAGTAATGCTTTACTCTTTCGCTCTCTGGCTGCCGGAAAAACTCTCTCGCTACGGTCATCATTCTGTTGATCGTCTTTTCCGGTACTCCATGGTTCTTGATCTGCAGCAATATCATTTTGAGCGAACAAAACATAGTAGAGTGTCTTGTAGGGAAACTATAGTTTTAGAGTCTTGGATGTCATAAAACATAGTAATTTCGAGGGAATCTATAGTTTATTGCAGTAAGAAATGATAGTGCATCGAGAGGAAAAACAGAGTATATTTCAGTAAAAGAGAGTAAGTTCGAGAGGAAACACCTGAAAAAAGCCATAAAAAGAGCATGCATGAGCAAACTGATGAATAACGTCGGCTCGATTTGGTCCATGGAGCTCCCCAAGATCGATCAAAGGGATAGAATCTCCAGAAGTTTCAATTTGAGACAGGTTTGGACGGTCAGAGACTGGTCGGACATAGTTTGAAGGGACGTGATCAACGGCGGTGGCGATGTCGGAGACCAAGAGCTTGGCTGCTGTTGCAGGAGCTGTCATCATTTAGAGATTACTTAAGAGTTCAAAATTTGAAATCAAAATTGAGAGAGAGAGAGAGAGGTCTATGTTATCATGTGTTTTATCTCCCACATGTCACACATCTATTATATAAGAACATGCACCGCACGATATTTACCACGTCTATATATGCACACAAAGACAAATGATTCTATAATCTGTGGATATGACTAAAATCAATGAAGAATTAATATGGAAAAAATGTTGACAATATACATACAAATTGTTAAAGAATGTGATTATTCGTTACTTTTCTTAATACATGCAAGGTAATGTGTCATATAACATGAATAAAATTATAAGATCCTGTTTATTGGAGGTTCTATAAAATGAGTATACTAATATATATTTTTATTATTTTAATATGACATTTTCGAGAGAGAAGAAGAGAGATAGAAAGAGAGAATGGGCAAATGAGAAAAGAACATGTGGGGAGAGAGAAATATTTTTTTCTTCTTCCAATGAGAATCTGAGACGTGTTGGTTCTCATCCTCTTCTAAAAGCTCTATAATAAGAACCGATTCTCCCTTGTAAATCATTTTATCTTTTTTTTTTTGGATTTAATCCCTAAGAAATTGGACCTAGAAACCCCAATGCACATGGTGTTATTTACAATGCCACTGATCTTTTTCATTATCAAACAATTTTCTAATGAGGTGTCTTTTATTCATTTGTTTTGTTTACCTATAAATAAGGAATTGTAATCTTTGTAAATACTATAAATAAGGAATTGTAATCTTTGTAAATAATTAATCATAAACACATCAAATATATTAATCATAAAGCTTTCCTATCATTCTCATATCATAGGAGAATCTTTCTCATTTTCATAAAGTGTCTCTAGATATATATATATATTATATTATAATAGTTTATAACANATATATATATATTATAATAGTTTATAACACGTTATCAGCATGAGTGACTCTCGACGTTTTCCGATCCCAATATTTTCCGGTCCCAACGTTTTCCCGTCCCAATCCACCAAACCTGATGTGTCTCAATCCTGACTCAACGACTCGTTTCTGTCCAAAATTCATATATCTTTTTTAAGGTAATATTTATAATAATGTTTAAATTTATCAAATTTATCAAATTTATGTAAATTTATGCATGTTATTTATGTTAAATTTTGCAAAGATTATTCCAGTGCCAAGGGGAACGAAGTTTGAAATAAGCAATGTTCTATTTTTCCCTAAGTTTGTAAAAAATTATTGAGTTTTAAAGACATTCATATGAATGGATATCACACTGAAACGAAAAAAGGTATTGAATACTTTTGTATTACATGAAAAAATAATGATTTTGGAAGAATTGTCTATGTTATCTTCTGAATTATATTGCACAAAATACATATGATGAAGTCATATATTACGATGGACCCAAAATATAGTAATATGTTTGAAGTATGATATGAAAGATTTGGGCATCCGAGTTCAGTTATGATGAGAAGAATTATGCAAATATTCAAATGGCCACCCATTGAAATAAAAAGATTTTTTTCAATCGGAAGAGATTTCATGTAATGCATTTTCTCAAGGAAAATTTATTTCTCGGCCTTCACCAACTAAAATTGGGAATGAATGTCCACATTTTCTTAGAATGAATGTACACGGTGATATATGTGGACCTATACATCCAATGTGTGGATCATTTCAATATTTATGGTATTAATTGACGCATCTAGTGGATGGTCATATGTTTGTCTATTGACAACTCGAAATTTGGTTTTTGCAAAAAAAAAAAATTCATTGCCCAAATTATTAAGTTAAGAACATAATAATGTTATAAAGAAAATCAGACTTGATAACGCTGGTGAATTCACTTCCCAGTATTCTAATGATTATTATTTATCAATGGGAATCGATGTTGAACATTATGTTGCTCATGTTCTTACACGAAAAGGCATGGCCGAGTCTTTGATTATTGCAACTCATTGCTAGCCCATTAATATTGAGAATGAATCTCCAAATTTTAGTATGGGGACATGTTATATTGCATGATGCGGTTTTGGTCTAGATTCGACCAAGCGCATATCATGAGTTTTCCCCTTTGGAATTAACATTTGTGTAAAGGCCAGATGTATCTCATCTCCGTGTTTTTGGATGTGCGGTTTATGTTTATATTGCCCTACCACAAAGAACGAAAGTGAGGGTACAAAGGAGATTGATAATTTATATAGGATATACGTCACCAAGTACTATTCGATACCTTGAACCGCAAACTGATGATTTGTTTACGGCACGTTTTGTCGATTGTATATTTAATGAAGATGAATTTCCAGAATTAGGGGGAGGAATTAATCAAGTATTAAAAGATATTACATGGCATACACCATCATTATTGTATCTTGACCCCCCTTACAAATAAAAGGGAAATGGAAGTTCAGAAATTGTGCATTTGCAAAACTTGGCAAATCTATTACCAGATGCTTTTACGGATATTAATAGAGTGACGAAATCATACATCCCTACCATTATTGCCCCATCAAGAATTAATATTTCAGAAGAACAAGTTAATGAACACAAAGTTTAGTTAAAAAAAGGGAGGCTGATGGGCTAAAAAGATAAAAATCCCCGAAAAGAAAAAGAACTTGGGCGAAAATAAAATGAAAAGTTTCTAGAAGAACTAATTTAAAGAAAAATGTCTAAAAGACAAAGATGAAAAAGATGCAGAAGAGGCATATAAATATAATCTTCTAAAAAAATGAATACGATAAAGAGAATCCGTTAGAAAAAGAGTTTGATCTTGAAAAATATGAGTTTTCAATCCAAATCGGACAGAGTCACTGGTGATTTGCTTACCAATGGAGATGAGAGGTCACCAGTTCGAGTGCCGGAATGGGACGACGACCATAACCCAAATCGGACATCATCACTAGTGATTTGCTTCCCAAAGGGGATGAGAGGTCACAAGTTCGAGTGGCGGTGTGGGAGGGGGTTCATTTTATAGACATGTAAACATAATCTTATAGAGAACGAAATGAGAAATGAAACCAATCAGATCACTACAAGAAAACAGACAGATTTCAGATGAAATTTCCGAAATTATTTTTGTCGTTCAATCCGTCAGAAATTCCGACTGAATTTAACCATTACAAAGTTTCAACGGATTTCCGACGGAATACCGACTGAACTTATAGCCATTAATGGTTGTCAGAAATCCGTCAAAATTTCCGACGGATTCCCGACGGAAATTATCGTTATTAGAAAACAGTTTTTCGTTCTTGATTTTGGTTTTGATCTTGTTTTTGATTTCGGTTTTGTTTTCGTTTTTTATTTCGTTCTTGATTTCGGTTTTTATTTCGGTTTTGATTTCGGTATTTATTTCGGTATTTATTTCTGATTTTTTTAAAGTGTCCATCGGAAATTTTTGACGGGGTCGGTAAAAAAAATATTCGGAAATCAAAACCAAAATCAAAACCGAAATCAAGAACGAATACAAAACCGAAATTAGGAATGAAAACAACGTAAATAAATTTGGTTTTTAATTTTGTTCTTGATTTCAGTTTTGATTTCCAGCACATGTGTATGTAATTTTGGCACATGTGTATGTAATTTTTATCCTTTCCAATCCTTAGACTATAGTTGTGATTATTAATTTTTTGTTTTACCATTATCGTTAATTACTTAAAAAATATATATAATTCAATATGTATTCTTACGCACCTTTTAAACAAGTATTCAATATGTATTCTTACGTATTCTTAAACATGTATTTCAATATATATTCTTAAACATGTATTTCAATATGTATTCTTAAGCACCTTTTAAGAAAATATATTATAACTTTTATATATTATCTTAACAAATACTTGTTATTTATAAGAAAAATAGAAATAACAATACAATATCGTTTTAAGTATATATAAAATATATTACTTGTTCTTTTTTTACCGATTCCGTCAAAAATCCGTCGGAAATTCCGACGGATTAAAAACGATCTAGGGTTTGGACCACTAAACCGCTTATTTGTATAACTCGAACTGAATTATACATGTTACAATAGTTTTCATCATGGTTAAACGAAATTTACATTCTTAAATACATAATTTCTTTTTCACAAACTATAACTTATTAAAGATCATACATATCATAATGTTACTTAAGGAACACTTATTGACGTACATCGATGTTTTTCTAAAGTGTATATCGTTTTCATATTTGAACATAATTTATGGTTTTTGATCATATGGTTATAATTTATAGGGGTTATATCGTCAATTGTTTCACAATTAATTGGTTTTAGNAGTTTTAGGGTATAAATCCACAATCCATTGGAAATCTGTCGAAATTTCCATCGGATTTCGGATAAAAATGGCGGTAATTTCCGAAATCCACAAAATCCCTTCCTACATCAGCTTTCATAAAACATATTCGAAGTATCAAGATGCGATATCTTCGTGACTTTTGAAGAGGAGATGAAATTCCTTTATTTCAGGGGGAGATTACACCACTGCACTCTTTTTCCCTTATTACGGGTTTTATACCAACGGAATTTTCCGTAATAAGGTTTTTAATGAGGCAGTGGATAACACATCTTTGGTGATGAATACTCAAAGGGGAGTGTTAAAGAATGTGATTATCCATCACTTTTCTTAATACATGTAAGGTGATGTGTCATATGGCATGGATGAAATTATAAGTGTCATTTACAATGCCACTAAGCTTTCTTCATTATCAAACACCTTTCTAATGAGGTGTCTCTTTTTCATTTGTTTTGTTTACCTATAAATACGAAATTGTAATCTTTGTAAATAATCAATCATAAACACATCAAATATATTAATCATAATAGTTTATAACAAAATCAATTTTTTCCATTTCTATTCTTAATTTTATAATAAATATCCTAGACTAGAAAGATATCTCTATTTATTAAAACATAAATATTTTTAAAAACTAATTTTATCCTCATGTGTAATTTATATAACATGTCATTATATATCTATTATTAAAATTAAAATATTTATCTAATAATATATAGAGAATATTATACATCCATGTATTTCTTATTCTACTTTTCTATGGATATATATATTTTTGATAAAATATAGAGAATTTAAATATAAATTGATAATACAGATAAAAATATTATTTAATATAGATAAACATAAGTTAAATAATTATTTGATTAATAAGTATTATTTAAATATTAATCTAGGACATATTGTTTTGTTGGTGTAGGTTTGAAAATATTTTTATAATAGTTACCAATAGATAGTTATTTAAATATTTAATATGGATAAAAAATAATTTAGATAATTTAATGATTAATAATAATAATATTTAAATATAAAATAGGATATATTATTTTGTTGGTGTATGTTTGAAAGTATTCTTTGGGATTTCATAATAAATATGAGTTTGCATTTAGGATGGAAAAATGGGTTTAATTCATTTAATAAAACTTTATACTCATAATTATATATGATTCATATGTAAATTAATATTAAATAAATTACAAATTAGTTTTAGTAATTTTATATATATTTAGATTGTTATAAATAACAAATATTTATCATGATAATATATAATAAAATTAATTATATTTCCGTTTATTTATATTATATTTTTTTATTATAAAATCTTAGCGCGGGTAAAAAGTTTGGTGATTTTTGTAAGAGAAACGTTCTAGATTGGGACCAAATTAGTACTCATTTTATAAAGTTCTATATGCAACTATATTAAATTATAGCTAAAAGACATCTTTACCTTCAAAATTTACCTTTGTAAATTATAGTTAAAAGAAAAGTATTATCTATCTTTAAATTTTAAATTAATTTTATATCAAATTGTTTAAAATTGATCATTGATTTAAATATAAAATTAAATCAGTTTATAATCTAAAATTAAATCTAAATATTTTCGGATTCAATTTAACTCGACTACGTTTTACCTAAATATTAAAAAAGATTCAAATGTTTGTTTAATTTTAGCGGTCGTTTATTTAGTTTTTATAAATAATATATAATATTTTCATTAAATTTATAAATTTCTCAAATATAATTATGTATTTATTTAAAAGTTATAATTTTGGATATTTGAAAGTTATTAAATTATAAATATTATTATTATTATTATTAGTATTATTATTATTATTATTATTATTATTATTATTATTATTATTATTATTATTATTATTATTATTATTATTATTTAATTTATTTTGGATATTTTGAAGGTTTGATATCATGTCGATTCTAATTCTCGACATATCCTCTTATATATTAAAAAAAAATGTTCAAGCTGACGTGTCAAACTCACAATTTTTCTAGATTTTTTTTAATTTTAATATCTTTATCTTACTGCTAAACAAATTTAATTTTAATTCAATTTTAATTAATTGATATTATTCATGTTGCCAAACAACTTTATTTTTCTAGATAATTTTTGTAATATTTAACCAAATTATTTAAAATACATGGAATATATAATTAAGTAAATATCTTTTCGGCTTTCAATTTTTAGTGGATAAATATATGTTCTACAAGATATATATAAACAGTTATAAAATATAAATGCTGATTGGTTAATAATTGAATCTTCTAAATAATTTTTTTTTGTTATATTTGATTTCAAATATTAATTTATAATCTAAATAAATATTTAGCTTATTTAAAATTACAAAAATATTTTTTTAGTTTTAAATAAGCCACGTGTGAAGTCGAAAAATTTTCTACGTTATTTTTATTTTAAATTTTAAATATTTTAAATCTATCACCAATCAATTTTTTATATATATTTTTAATTATTAATATTATTCGTATTCAAACTTATTCTTAACCTAGTTAAATAGTATTTTATAAGTATTAACTAGAGTTGGATCCGCACCATGTGCGGTTATTTAAAAAAGAAATAACATTAACTATTATCTTAGATAAT